>JARYGA010008830.1:0-38833 GCA_030545235.1 Helianthus tuberosus | reverse complement strand
ACACATCTAGGCGAAGGAACGAAAAGTGGCACTGTCAACCAAATAGTTTTGCCATTAATAACAAAGGATGTTGACATAAAAGAACTGGGTTGGTGTGAATACATGCTGAATTTGTTAGACAGAGCGAGAAAAGGCTGGCACCCTGCTCAAGTTTTTAATGGGCCTCTGTTTTTGCTTGCGGTAAGATCGTAATTTAAATATTAATTTGTCATTTGTGGCATTTATCCAAACAAAACTGAGTGACAAATATTTGTTTTGTTTACAGCTTATCTATGCAGATCATACAAGCAAGTTGCATGATGTACGTGTTAAACGTAAAGGTTTGTTTGTTATAGAACATATTGAAGAGCGTACATTATGCAAACTGGAGGACATAAAGAATAAAGGACTTAAGTCTGAGAAAAGAAGAAAGAAAGGTACTTCAAAGTCTAAAACAATATTAAAGACCAAAAAATAAAATGAAAGTGAGGTGCGTCAACGTTCTTCAACTGGTGAACCTATGCATGAAAAGGTGGAACGGCAAGTCGATGCTGACGAGGGCAAAGACAATGATGGTGCCGGTGTCGAGGGGGATTTGATTCATGAAGATATACATGGAGAGGATGAAAGACAAGTGGATGATGATGAGTGTAGATACAATGATCGTTATACTCGAAATATACATTCGAATAGGCGGGATGAGAATGCAGATGTTGGCAGGGAATCAAACATTCCCGTGGCAGAAGAACGAACGGAGGAAGCAGAATCGGTAAGACACATAAACATATAGTATTTCACTCTGAATATATGATATATATAGTTTTTATCATCTTTTATTGTTCATATTGAAACAGGTTTTTGTCAGAAATTTGACTGTAGAAATTGAAAAGGCAAAAGAGTCTTTGAAGAATGTAGAGAGAATGCTGAATGAGGGGTTTACGGGCTATGCAGATAATCAGGTGATTAAAGAAGCTAAAGCTCAATTGGATCCGTTGATTTCATTTGCAAAAAATGCAGGTTTTATGAGCAGAGATCCAGATTCATCTCCAAAAGATGATAATGAAATACAGAGTAAGGGAGAAAAGAAGACTTAAAGTCAAGAGACGAAAACTGATTGTAATACGGGTGTAAATGTAAATTCAGTTGAAAACATGGAAAGTGTGCATTCAGATGAAAAGGATGAAGAAAATGTAGTTGATTCTACGGATGAGACTTTGGTGCCAGCATCACCTTATATTAACCGGGTGGTGGAATTGGGTGAAAAGTTGACATTTGTAGAGAAAATTTATTCTGATTGGATTTTCTCTGCCAGAGGATTTGAAATGTATGTGTTTTAACTTCTTTTCTTATAATGTACTATGATTATAAGTTGATCGATGTTTTAACTCGTATTCATTGTAGGGATGTTGTTTTTCAAATTGAAGGTCAGCCAGATTCAGGTTAACAAGGATAGTGCTAGAAACATTGAGTCATGACGAGTATGTCCATTTTGCTGTTGTTAATGTGTGGGCCAGAATCTTAAATCACGAGGAGAAGTTTAAGGCTGATGACAAAATTAAGCGATTGTTTTGTACATATCAGATGCTGGTAAGTAAATAACATAAGTGAATTGTTTATTTACTTATTTATTTTAGTAACGTTATTATAACTGATACATAGGATGGTGGCACATATGGTTCAAGCTATGAGATGATGCAAGCTGAATTTTTTGGAAATATGATTAAAGTTTTAAAAGAAGAACAAGTAGCATCGTTGAAAGAAGTTGATCTTTTATTCATACCTGTTTTGCAACCTGATCACTTCTACTTGGTATGCTTTCATATGAAAAAGTGCCAAATAGCTGTGATTCATAACAGCAGTCTATATGATGATAGATCTGACTTAAAATACCAAGGCTGGCCAGAAAAATTGGTACATTCCTTGACATTTAAAAAACACAATCATATGGAAAAGATAATTTGTTTATATTTATTATTGTTATATTGCAGAGGCATTTAGTAGCAGATTTTATGTTAAATCAAGGTGTTGTGGGTGGACGTAAGATGCACAAAGCTCAGATAAGTCGACTAGAAATGTCGTGGAGAACTGTAGACAACAAAGTTGATTGTGGTATATTTTTAATAAGGCATATGGAGACATTCGAATGGAGTTCTTTACGACGTTGGCGATGTGGGTTTGTGAAAGAAGTAGATTGTGGGCAGAAAGAACAATTAGATGAATTAAGATGCAAATATGCAACCAAAATATTGTTGCATTATCTTAATGCTCGAAGGCAGTTTGTGTATAATGATAGTGAAGCTTACGTTGTGTTGGACGCAATTGAAAGGATAAGGTTGAAAGAGCAAGCACGAGGAATTCGTGTGGAGCGAATGAAACTGTATTGTCCTGTGTGATGTATTCCTGTTGCTTAAAACATTTGGATATTAGGTTGATTGTTTATATGTAGATGTTGTTGTTTGAATGTGGTCTGGTCAAATGATTGTTTAGGTTTAATGCTTATGTATGAATGTCATAAGCTCTATGTTGTTGTGAAAAGTGTAATGTCTATAAACAAAACCAGTATATTTATAAAAATAATAAAAACATTTTTTATACAAAGCACAACATCTGATAAGATTTGAATTTTCCTTCATACAAATTACAATGTTATAATATGGTTGCATTTCAATTAATAAATTAATCTTTAGTTGTAAAGCAACTAAAGTATTTTGTTTTAGATATAATGGATTGTGTTTTAACGAAAGCTATTTATTTTATGGTATAACATTGCGTTTTTTCTTTTGTGTTATTATTCTTTTGTGTTTTTTTTTGTTAATATATTTGTGTTTTTATATTCAAACGAATCAAAACTTATTGAGTAAAGTTTCGTTTTGCTACTCGCCTCTAACTCCATCCAAATTGTCTGTTGTCACACCCCGGCCACGTAAAACAACAAAACGTGGCGGAAACGTCGGGTAGTGTTGTAACAGAATCATTGTTTCACAACCATGGATTAAATAATTTCGTTTTATTGAATTATTGAACTCATTGTTTATTACAAATCAAATAAATACAATTATTATCTTTCAAGTTTTAAAGTCGCTAAGACACGAGTCCATCCTATGAATAGCATGTATCAACAATCATCACAAAGCAGTACCTGAAACATGTGTAAAAATAGGTACGTCAGCATAAAAATGCCTGTGAGATACATAGGTTTTGTTTATGCAGGATTCATGACTTGTTAGTTTAAAAGAATGTTTTAACAAAATGGTTATGAATCCTTAATAAATGTTTTCTTTTATAAACAAGTGATAAGAGATCAGATTATAAAAGAAAGATGTATAAATAAATACTTAAGTAAAATAAGTTTGTAAAATAATGTTTTGTTAAAAAATATACTTTGGTTTTTAAGAAAGTCGATTAGGCAATATATCAAAATATATTTCGGTTTCAAAATCGTTAAACAGATAGTATATTAAATATACTTTGGTTGTCAAAATAATCGTTTTTGATAGTATATCAAAAGTATACTTTGGATTTATGAATAACATATTAAACTATGTTTTGGTTGAATAAATGACATATTTAAAATATGTTTTGGTAGTTAACAAAATATATGTTGTTTTGTACAATATCACACATGAGAATATATCAAACTATACCTTTGGGAGCATAATAAAATATACAATAAAAGTGTGATTTAAGAATTCAATCAGACCTAGTGCATCAAAATACACCTTTGAGACTATAGGAATACCACAAAGGCAATCCCTATTTGGATGGAGAAACAAATTGGTTTCAGATATTCCATGACAACAGGAATGGGGTGTCAAATCCTATAGCGCTATATCATACTACCAATCGGTCTGGTGAACAAAATAAGTACTATCCAACAATTAATTTTATACTCTTTGGAAAAATTAGAGTTTAAACCATAAAAAATCAGTTGGTTTGTCAAAAGATAAGTACTAATATGTATAATCAATTATACTTTGAAATCGTGAACATAACAAATAGGTACACATGCTTCACCCCAAAACATTTAAAACAGTAAAAGAGGGGACTATGTACTCACTTGAGGGTGCTTAGAAGTCTTGAACAACAACCAAGCAATGCTAGAGGGAGTACGGAATCAAACGGCACCTAATATAGGTAACTATGTTATTAAACGGCTCCTAAACCGGGAGATAGGATAGAATGATGTTCTATAAATCAAATGAGTAATTGAACTCATATGGTATGATTTAATAGAGCTAACATTCTGATTTGAAAGTCTACCTAAGTGCTTTTGACCCGTTTCGACCCATTATGGTAGCATAAGCTACGATAATGCGTCGTTAGCGTAAAACTATGTTCGGATGGTTAACTATATGCTATGTCAAGTCTTACATGCCCAATTATACCCTAATATGTTACTAAATCAGATTAGATGTCAAAAAAATATGTCCACATATGCACATTACGGATTTATGCTACAAAAGGGCATTTTGGTCATTTCCTATGGGCATGTAAACCAATTAACGAATAGTTAACCGATCCTATGTGATCATAAGGTATAACCTCAGGGGTTATTCCCTATGCAATTATGATCACTAAGCAAGCTTGGTCGGATCCTAATGATCGACCAAACGGGTCGGGTTCGAAAGTCTAAGCGGTTGTCTAGACCGCTTAACTTACGGCCCTAAACAAGCACTAAACTAATAGTGATGAGTTAAACATGTCAAAACATGTTTAACTTACTTAGAAAACTGATTTGGTATCAAAACAATGGGTTTTGATACCCGAAAATAGTTCCGTTGCAAAATGCGTGCTTAAACGCATTTTGACCGAAACTTTGACTCGTCACTACACCTAGTTAACGTGGTAATCAGTAGGTATAATCATTAAGGATTATAACCATCGTGATTACAATCACGTTACAAAGTTCAATTGAACTTTGACTTGACAAATTGATGGCCAAAACCGAAAGTCAAACTGTTGGCCAAACTGTTTGACTTTCTGCACTAACATAAAGAAAAGAATGAAAGAATGCTCAATGAAGGTCCTTGCTTTCTTTTCTACAAAGAATAAGCTCCCAATCAGATGAGAGAGCTCCTAATTCAGATTGTAGAGGAGAAATGAGAAGAATGAGCAAGGAATGAAAGAAAGGTGATGGCTATTTATACTTGTAGCAAGAACACAAGATCAAGACATGTGTTTGTGTAGCTTCCAAGCAAAAATCATGGCCATACACTTGTTGGATGCAGGTTCAAAGCCTTGGAGAAGGGATAACTTGGTTACCACACAAAGAATTTGCAAGAACAGCCCCTAAAGTATCAAACAGATTGCAAAATATGATTTCTGGTCACTGGGCATGCCTTACAGACCGTAAGGATATGGGCAATACGGTCCGTAAGCTACTTGCAGACCAGCAACTTTCAGAAATTGACAATTTAGTCCCTACACTTGAGAAACTTGATTTTTGATGAATTTTTGACACGTTTAAGCCCCGTTAACCCCATTTCAAAGCTCTAAAATGAAGTTAAAGTATAGGGAACTTAAAATATGCTCAAAAATATCTCGGATGTCGGCTCGTTTGGTTGTACGGTCGCGTTGTTCGGTTAATTACGACGAAAGTCGTAACGAACGCAAAAACGATCCAAATTAAGCGACGAATAGAATTTTTGCATGCCGATCACTAAAATAAAAATATTTTAGTGTGTACAAAAATTTTGGGTGTCCAGATGTGGTCAGAACGTAAGATATGCGCGAAAATGAAAACTTACATCGTTTTTGACACTTTTAGTCCCTGTAAGATCAAATAAGCATATTTTTGCACACCGAACCACTCAAAGCTTATTTCTAAGCTATGTTTAGGTTATTTATGGTATGTTTAGCTTATGATCAAGTTCCAAACTCTTCGATACCATACGAATCGGTATAGTTTTGCAGTTTGACACAAATAGTCCCTGCGATCGAATAGACTTGTTTTCAACACACCAAACCATCCAGAACTTATTTCTAAGTTATGTAAAGGTTATTTAAGGTATGTTAAGCCTATTTCACTATTCCGGAGTGTTTGTTGCATTAAACTGGTTATATTTACGCATTAGATCGCGTATAACCTTCTAGAAAGCGATTTAAGGCTCGAAATCGAACAAGCATTGATATGTGCAAACGACACACATATTTATACAAATCCCAAGTATGAAACACAGTTTTTCATTGGTTTGGTATTTGTATGATGGTTGAAGTGACACAGGTGTCACATCTGTTTTTCCATTTTTCCTTCCCGTAGGGAGCAAAATGGAAAAACCATAGCAAACTATTGGTTGAAAATGGCTATTTTTGAAGGTTTCGGGCAAAATCGTTAAAGTGGCCAAACCACAGGGAGCAAAATGGAATTTTACTGAAACTTATTATATCAACTGTTGTATTTTTTTTATATGTGACACGGGAGTGTAGTAGTTATGGGTAAATGAGCCTTTTCCGGGAAAACTTTTGTAAATGAAGACAAGTATTATATGTTGACAATAGGTATACCCCTGATCTATTTAACTCCTATGATTCCTGTAACATGCTTTGGGGTTGTAACACAAGTATTGCATAGAGTGCCGACTAAAGCTAATTGAATTAGGCACACGAGTAGGTGTGATATTTTTTTTTTCCTATGAAGCTAACTTGTGGTCCACAACTTAAGACATGATAATTTATCTATAATTTTTAGATAAATTCTTTATGCTTCATCAGTGCTTTGACTTAACAGTTGTTTACAGGTTCAGCAGTTGTTGAGAAGAGCAATTCTTTATAGGAAGTAACTACCCACTTCCCATTCTCCCATATTATTTGTACCAATTTGGGATGTAGCCTTATAATTTTGATTAGGATATCAATTGGCGGTTTGTTATATAACATGGTTGCATTTCAATTAATAAATTAATCTTTAGTTGTAAATCAACTAAAGTATTTTGTTTTAGGTATAATGGATTGTGTTTTAACGAAAACTATTTATTTTATGGTATAACATTGTGTTTTTTCTTTTGTGTTTTTTTGTTAATATACTTGTGTTTTTATATTCAAACGAATCAAAACTTATTGAGTAAACTTTCGTTTTGCTCCCCGCCTCTAACTCCATCCAAATTGTCTACTTTTCCATTTTCCTTCCCGCAGGGAGCAAAATGGAAAAACCATAGCAAACTATTGGTTGAAAATGGCTATTTTTGAAGGTTTCGGGCAAAATCATTAAAGTGGCCAAACAACAGGGAGCAAAACGGAAGTTTACTCAAACTTATTATATCAACTGTTGTATTTTTTATATGTGACATGGGAGTGTAGTAGTTATGGGTAAATGAGTCTTTGCCGAGAAAACTTTTGTAAATGATAATTTATCTATATTTTTTAGATAAATTCTTTATGCTTCATCAGTGCTTTGACTTAACAGTTGTTTACAGGATCAGCAGTGCTTTGACTTAACAGTTGTTTACAGGATCAGCAGTTGTTGAGAAGAGCAATTCTTTATGGGAAGTAACTACCCACTTTCCATTCTGCCATATTATTTGTACCAATTTGGGATGTAGCCTTATAATTTTGATTAGGATATCAATTGGCGGTTTGTTATATAAGTTAAATTAAACTGTTTTTTATTTCCTTCGAAATCATGTTCACCTATAAAACTGGAAATATCAACTGTTCCATTATCTTGATATGTGACGTGTGTATATAGTAGTTGCTACAATACTTGAACCTGTGTTAAAAACCGTTGTAGAATAGCTTATATAATAGGAACATGTTAGTATAAAACTATTTAAGTTTGTGAATTTGTAGCAGAATTTATAGATTTATCCTTCAAATATTTAGCAAGTGATGGAGAAAAATGCATCTACAAGAAGTAATAATCCTGTTCATTTAGGTGATGACCGGCAGCAGACGTCTCTTAATCGTTTAAATCGTCAAGAACAGGTAATTTAGTAATATCATCAATAAATAAAGTTTATTTGTAATATTTTAATATTATTGTTTTGTTGTTTTGTTATTTTTATTTTGTTTGATTACAGGCAGACAGTGGTAGTATAGAGATAATTTATGTTGGGTCATTTAGTCCTTATAAATCCCTTCTTTCCCGTGAGTTCAGTGAGAAGGTGATATATATTGAATTTGTAATTTTTTAAATCTTAGTAAAATTTGTTATATGATAGTTTCTAGCTCGTAATGAAACAAGTTATTTCTCTTACCCAGATACAAAGGATTGAGAGGTAGCGCAAACGATCTAGAGACTTGCTATATTGGAAATGGGATGATGTTGTTTCGATCAGCAGCTCTAACGAAGAAATTGAGTTTATTGATATGACTGTTGATGCTGATGTAGATGAGCTTATCGGTCAGTCTGGTTATGACCAATTTTCTGATTCAGAAGATGAAGTTGATGATACCGCTGATTCACTAGAAAGTTACTATCGGAAACTTAAAGTTCCAAAAGTTTCAATTCACCGTCGTTCTCGTGTTGTGAAACTTTGAATTTATCGTTTTATTTTATGTATAAAATGTTGGTGTTTAATTTTCTCTGTGTTGTTTTTTTGTTGCAAGTATTGAACTATGTTTTGTTGTTTTTTGTATGTTTTTTTTTTTCTTTTCGTATGTAGTTAGTAATATATAGTATGATGAATGACAATTTATGTGTTGGTTTTTGTTCTAATTATTTTATCATGTTTTGGTGATATTGTTAGTTGTTGCTTTTTTTTTTGGAGTTCTTAGTATGTTATATATAGAGTGATGAATGAGAATAAGTATGAAGTTTCAGGAAATTGTATATTCTATATTTAAAGAAATATAACTTTATATATAAATGATTATGTTTTTTTTATGCTTCTTGTATATGGGTTCGGTTTATTAGGTGGTTTTTTTTGTAATAAAGCTAAACATTCGTTTGAGTGGTATTCAGTATGGGGGTGAAAAGGTAATTTGATATTAGTGTTTTTAAATTATTTGTATAATAATCAAGAAAAGGGAAAAGGATGACATTCGGTTTTACCTGAAAGTTAGGGCTGGAAGTTATAGAATTTTCAACAGTTGTTGTTTGAAGAGGAGGTAATTGTGTTTCATATATTTTTGGTATGATTTATTTATCATTTTTAGTGTTAAAAAGAAGTTGTGCAAGTATATTTTGTTTTTAGATTTTTGATTTTGTTTGAAATAATGTTTCTACAAGCCGGTTAGTTTTCGTATAAATATGATGTGTATGCAGACATCTGTTTTTGTTGTATAAATTTGTGTTATATCCATTTTTGTTGATTAAAATTTAGTTATATCCAGTATGTTTTTAATATTAATTGTGTTTTTTTATATAATGGAATCAAGTGTAGTTATGGTTTCTAATTCTGATGAATAGATAATAAAAAAGAACAGGTTGATATATATAACACAATGTTTAAATAGAAAGGCTATGATATATTATAAAGTCAGTGATGTATTATATGTTGTAGTCATTAGATAATGTCAATAGTAGGATTAAATAACGTCATACAATCAATTTTTTTTTTATGTGTAATTCAATTTAAGCATGTTTATTCTAAAACATCGTTGTGATTTTACATATTCATACTGTATAAAACATCGGTTTATGAGAGATGTATTTAGTCATGTATAACCTCCATCCACTAATTTCATGTTTTCCGAAAATTTTGTGACCTTAGGCAGTTTTCAGTTTTTTATTCAAGTAAATATAACTTACCTGTCCAATTGAGTTTAAATTAAATCTGTATTATAAATACATGTTCAAAGTTGTTTCAAATTCACACATTTGAAGAGAAAAGTCTGTCTTTGAGGTTGAATCTGAGAAGGTATGACTTTATATTTTTTTTTCTCTAATCTTCATGTACTCTGTTATTTCATTACTTCCAATTTTTATTTTGTGCTATTCGTATATTAAAAACTTTTGTATTGCATTTTGTAGATGTCAAGTGATGAATTTAGCATAAAGTCTTCGTTGAAAAACGTTTATGACCTTTGGCAAATCATGAAGGTTTGTTTAAATTTTTATAATTCAAAACGTACAAAATTTTTTTTGTTGAACTCAATTATTTTCGTATTTTTCAATTTATACAGCCTCAATTTTTTATCATACTTGGTACTATTAAGGCTATAGATAAGGATTTTGGTTGGCACTATGTGGAGTGTCCTAAATGTTTAATGGAGGCGGGTACAAATCTTGTAGACTGCGTGGGTTTCGAGTCACATTATTTTCATTGGTGCTTCAACCGTGATTGTGATGAAAGTGTTATATATCCAGTTCCAAGGTAATATGAGCTTTTTCTATCTATTTTAATATTTATATGTTTTCTAAAATAATCGATTTATATAAATGTGTTTTTATATTTAACTTAACTAGATTCAAAATAAAAGTTCAAGTGGAAGATAATACTGATGATGTTCCACTAATATTATTTCATCCTCTGGCTGATGAAATCATTGAAAAAGTTGTTCTCAAGTCGGCTGTTCAATTTCTTAAAGAAAACTCATCATCTGTATGTATAAATAATCTTTACTTCTCCTATATTTTTTTCTCATTGTATTTAAATATTTTTTTATATTAATTTTATCATAAAATATTCTGATTCACAGGATGTTGAAGAAGTAATGTTTCCTGTTGATTTAGACAAGTTGATTGGAAAGATGTTTGCTTTTAAAGTTGAGATAACAACTTATAATCTGACTAATTTTGATGAAATGTATCTTGTAACAAACATGACTGATGATGAGTCAATTATTAATGAGCTCAAAGAAAAGATGAAGATTACTGAGGTATTTTTTTATTTCAATACATGATTCGTATTTATATATTTATATTTACATCATTTTTAATTCTATTAATATTTTCTTAATTTTGACAATTGTTTCAGGGAAACGATAAAGAATTTATCAAAAAAAAAGTCATGTTTCAAGTGTTAAGATTGATGATGCTAATACCAGTTGTGATACCAATGAAATCAACAAACGTAAATTGGATGACGTCTATAAGTCTTCAACTCCAAGTAATTTCAAGGATTTGGAGAAAGTTAGCAAGAAATAAACTTATCTCATATCTCTACTAAATTAAATTAGTTGTTATGATTTTTAGGTTTTTTCCAATGGATATTTTGGATATTTCAGTTTGTTTAATTAAAATTTAGTTATATGCAGTATGTTTTTTTATATGAATTGTGTTTTTTTTATATGATGGAATCAAGTGTAGTTGTAGTTTTTGGTTCTGATGAATAGATAATAATAATAATAATAATAATAATAATAAAGAACAGGTTAATAAATATAACTCAATGTTTAATTAGAAAGACTATGATATATTAAAAAGTCAGTGATGTATTGTATGTTTTAGTGATTAGATAATGTTAGTAGTAGGATTAAATAACGTTATACAATCAGTATTTTTGATGTGTAATTCAATTTAAACAGCGTTAATATAATTCAGGTATATGTTTAAACATCTCTATAGTGTTATTCAACTTAAATAGCTTTAGTTAGAGTAATTAAATATTTGATAAACAACGATGTGATTTTACATATTCATTGTGTATAAAACATCGGTTTATGAGAGATGTATTTACTCGTGTATAACCTCCATCCACTAATTTTATGATTTCCGAAAATTTTGTTACCTCAGCCAGTTTACAGTTTTTTATTCAAGTAAATATATCTTACCTGTCCAATTGAGTTTAAATTAAAACTTTATTATAAATACATATTCAAAGTTGTTTCAAAATCACACATTAGAAGAGAAAAGTCTCTCTTTGAGGTTGAATTTTTTGAATATTTCAGTTTGTTTGATTAAAACATCGGTTTATGACAGTTGTATTTAGTCATGTATAACCTCGATCCACTAATTTCATGATTTCCGAAAATTTTGTGACCTTATCCAGTTTACAGTTTTTATATAACTTACCTGTCCAATTGAGTTTAAAACCGTTTAAATATTTACCTATATAGAGGTGTGTTCTATTACATTTTCGTTGTAGTTGTTTGAAGAACATGAACGTAGATGTTTATAAGTTAGTGGCAAATGGTGCCAAACAGGAAGAAATCATTGGCTGCCCTGTTTGCAATGTCATATGCCTTAATGAACAACAATATAGGCATCATGTAATTTCAAGGAAACATACTACAAAGGTATAAGTGTTTGAAATATTAATCATTTTGTGTTTTTACTTTGTAATTTTGTTGTTTACTCATTCGAGTGTTAATCCAACAGTTACAAGATTTATCGTATTGTTGTGTGGATTTTCATTGTGCTCTATGTGACATATATTGTACAAGTGCAAATCAGCTTTATGCTCATTACAAAGGAAAGAAACATGCAAAGATGTTCCGGCTTACTGTAGGGGATATGCAAGTTGAATCTCATTCTGCGTTTGATGCTTCTGATGGTAATAATGTTTTGGGTTACGATGGAGATTGTGACGAGGGTGATCAACAACTGATGTCTGCACATGATAATCAAGTCAGTGTAGACAGTAGTGATATCGAAGCTGGAGATGTAGATAATATTTGCAATGTAGAGGTCACTGATGGCTATGATGTTGATGGTGGTTTTTCTGTTTGTCCCGGTCATGTGTGTTATGCATGTGACATATATTGTTCTTCACCCATTAAGGTGCCATTTTGTGTTGAATGTTATAAATATATATAACTAAACACGTTGAGGAGGTGATTAGTTTAAATGATGTATTGTTTTGTCGTTTTGTTATATTTCAACTTTTGTAATGTTTGTTCTTATTTGTTTCGTCATGTTTCAATCGATTGCTTTGGTGCCTTAAAAAAACCAGCACAATCTATTTATTGCCCAGATTAAATATATAAAGTACTACATAATCTGTGTAGTAAAAGTTTGCACAACAATGTTGGCATTACCCAGAATCATATATATTACATGTTTTTTAAATCAAGCTACGAAGCATCATAATAAAATATAATGTCCTATGATCCTACAACCAAACATTTTTTAATCTCATAAAACATAGGGTACAATACATATATGTCCTATGAATCTACAACCAAACATTTTCTAAACTCATAAAACATAAAATAAATAATAATAAAATAAAGATAATAATAAAATATAATGTCCTATGAACTTACAACCAAACATTTTTTAAACTCATAAAACATAAGGTACAATACATATATGCAACCCTAAACTATAGGTGCAACTAACCATTGCAAAAAGACACCCTATAAGCATAAAGTGCAAACAATGATGCATAACATTTTTTAAATTAATAATATATTAATGTTTTGTTTAATTAGAGCAACCTTGATTTGGTATTGATTTGTTTCGAGCTAGCCAAAGTGGACAATATGATGGTGTGGTTATGTTGGGCTGTTACAGATGGTATTAGTGCTAGGGATTGGACTGGTGTGCCATCGAGGATGTTGGGACCTGTAAGGAGTGTGATTTGTAACATCCCACATTGGTTGTGAAGGGGAATGAAGGCTTCCTTGTAAGGTTCTTGATACCTTCAATATCATGACGCGTTTTAAATCAGTGAGGAGATGTTGGAACATCTTGGCTAAAGCGGATAGTATCATGGTGTGGTTAGCCTGGGATGTTACATATATACATTATATTGTTATCAAAACTTGTCACTTGTCTCTTTGTAATAGTTTCTTACAGTTTTTTTCAATCCCTTTGTATTATAAGTCCACCGTTATTAGTAAAATGTAAGTTATTTGATTGCGTGTGGCAATGGTATGTTATAGTCGGCATTTGATTGGTACAAATATTTTTTGATTGTGTCATCTATTTGAAGACACGAGTAAAAAACACAATAGTGTGTAAAATATATTAGCTTTTTACTTTTTTTTTTTCAGAAACTGGGAGGGTTTGATCTTCTTTTTAATTCATATTTCGAGACTTGTATTAAATAGCAGTTTCTTTTGTATAGTGTTATATTTCTTTGCTTTTATTGTGTTTTTTTGTTAGGTTTTTTGTATCACGTTATTTTGTATAGAAATTTATATTTTATTATTTTTTTTCGTTACATATTTTAATTTATCTTGCGTTTTTTTTTATATTTTTTTGTTAGGTTTTTTATATCACATTATTTTGTAATCAACAACATAAATGGTATAGGACAATGTTAGTATATATTATTACATTTCTATAAAAACACGATTTATTTAAAAAAACTTAAATTATGTTAACACACCTAATGTTTGTAATTATAATTAGCATTTTAAGTTATGCATTCATTTGTGGTAGTACCGTGTTTACTTTGTTTTTGTATAAAATATATAATATTATCTAATTAAAGACAATTATAATTCCTATAATTATGGTGCATGTTCAAAAACTACCCACTATGTTGCCCCGTTATATTTTAAATTTAAATTTGATAACCGTATTTAATAACCCATCTGTTGTCTTAATATTTTTAGTACAGTTCTTTAGTTTCCCTTATCAATAGGTTTTCAAAGTTGTAATTGGAAACGAAGTATCAAAGGAGCTACTATCTATTCAGCAATGTATGTGTGATTTTGTTTTTCATAGTGTGTATAGGTATTTCATATTCATATTTAATTTCATTGCTTTCTTTTGTTGTTACTTGTATTTAATAGTTGGTTGCATGTCTTCTTATAGCTATGTTTGTGGCTATTGTGTTTTGTTAATTTAAATTATGTAGTATAATTAATAGATTAGGGTATAGCTTGAGAATGGCATATTTGTGATGGAGATATTTGTTGTACCTGCATGAAACAGTGTTATGTTCTAAGTATGTATATAGATCCAATGGTGTTTGTATATGATAGTCGTCTATTTTCTTGGAGTGATATCATGTTTGGATACGGTGTTTTGTGATTATGTAATGATGGGTTGTGAGATGGTATTTTGGAGTGCATTCACGCATACGCAAAAGAAGTTTATAAAGTGATAACAGGAAGTTTACTACAAAATATTTTCAGATGTTGTTGGTTTATCTGCTGATTCTTCTAATAAATGTCAGAGCTTGCATATAGTGTGTAAGGCTAGTGCACTAGTTGTTTTTTATATTCCATGATACTATGTACGTATGGATTGGTAAGTATTGTGTAGAGCTTCCAGTATGTAATAGCTATCACTATGAGTAGTTGAGGTATTTAAGAACTAGATATGAAGAGGAAGAAGATGGAGAATAAAACATTGACATTATTCGTCAAGTGGTATCAAATGAATGTTGTTTCTATACAGATCTTGGTGGTATGGATAGTGTTAATATTAACCATGGTATTGCAAGTGATTCTGAAATATTATCAACACTGTCTTCTTCATCTATGTCCACATTTCGATCTGATGAAACATCCCGTAATATTAGACGTCCTGGTCGTCCTCGATTACGAGATCGCCCTGTTGGTTCCAACATTGAAAATATGCCAGTTCAACGACATTGTTATGGTACGTATTGTTATTTTTTTGTGCCAAGTAATGTAAACGTGTTTATGTTTTTAGGACACATCTGATTGTATCTACGTGTATTGCAGTTGACCCAAATTCAAATCAATTCCATGTAACTAATTCAATGAATAGTGATGTACTTTTGTATCACATTCTTTAACTTCGGAGTTTGTTTCAGCATCGCCTTCTATGCACAACCGGAGGTCATCTTGTGCTGGTGTTTACCAAGATGAAAACTCATCAAGTATGGATTGTTCATTGATGATTGTTAGTTGTTTGAACGCTTCATTAAAATGATAAATATAACTTTCTCTTACATGATTGTTTTATTTTGTATAGGAGATATATCATATTGGGATTGTGGAATTACAGAATATGTATGTCCTTATTGCAAAGCGATCTTATGGTATGGTGAGAGAAGTAGTAAATATCTTGCCCCGTCTAATCCAACTTTCTCTATTTGTTGTGGTAAAGGCAAGGTTGTTTTACTTTTACTTAGGCATGCTCCGCAACCATTGCGACTGCTTTTACTGCCGAATGGTGAACCGCGATCTAAGGTGTTTAAAGAGAATATCAAGCTTCTAAATTCAATGTTTTCGTTTACTTCTACTGGCGGTAAAGTCTGTTCGGATGTTAATGATGGAGGTGGTCCCTATACATATGTCTTGAATGGACATAATCATCATAGGATTGGTACTTTGTTACCTCAGCATATTGATGGACGGCCAAGATTTGCACAACTATACATTTATGACACAGAAAATGAGGTTGACAAGCGATTAAAAGTAGTGGAGAAGTGTATTCAGTCTGGGAATGATGATGCATGTATTCAAAGTTTAGTTAAAGATTTAATTGGAATGCTTAATCGGCACAATCCATTAGTTCAGAGCTTTAGGATGGCCAAAGAAAGATTTACTCACTTTTCGCAGCAACCTGTTAGACTTAGGCTGCTTGGTACACGAAGAAGGGATGCGAGACAGTTTAATTTGCCTACGGTCAATGAAGTTGCTGCATTGATTCCGGGTGATGGTAATCCTACAGATTGTCATGATATTATTGTTGAAGACCGTGGTAGTACAAATGCGAAACATATTTCTGAACTTCATCCCAGTTACATGGCGTTGCAATATCCATTACTTTTCCCATATGGAGAAGATGGTTTTAATGTGGGCATTCCTCTAAGTAATATTAGTGCTGAAAGTAAAAGAAAAATGTTTCATTGAGAGAATACTATTGTTTTCGGTTGATGGTTAGAATAGAAGAAGGTAGAACATTGCATAGTTCTGGCCGGTTATTTCTTACATTTGTTGTTGATGCATATACGCAAGTGCTTGAACATGACTTACAATGGTACAAGACTCATCAGACAACAATTCGTTCGGAGTTGTATAATGGGTTGCATGATCGTATATTAGAAGGTGAGACAAACTGTGATTCTATAGGTAGACGTGTTGTGTTGCCAGCGTCCTTCACAGGGGGTCCTAGGCATATGATACAACAATATCAAGATGCGATGGCAATTTGTCGTTGGGCTGGTATTCCGGATCTTTTTATTACCATGACGTCTAACACAAAATGGTATGAAATTCAACGGCATTTGCAGGAAAACACAGTGGGTCACTTAGTATCTGAAAGACCTGTTATTGTTGCACGGGTATTTAAGATCTAACTTGATGAGCTCATGAAAGACATAAGGAAAAAGAATCATTTTGGTGTTCCTAAAGCGGGTAAGTTAAATGAATTTTATTCTCAATGGTTGTATGTTAACATGTGATTAATGTGTTATTATGTTGTGTGTTAAAACATTGTGTTTTTTTTTTGTCTTTGTAGTTCTTTACACAATAGAGTTTCAAAAACGTGGTCTGCCACATTGCCACATTCTTGTGTTTCTTAGTCAAGCAGATAAAATTACTTCACCGGATGAAATTGATAGATTTATATCTGTTGAGCTGCCTTCTGAATCGGGTGACCCAATCGGTTTTTTAAATGTTGGTACTCATATGATGCATGGTCCATGTGGTAACCTTAGACCTTCGAGTCCTTGTATGAATGATGGCAAATGTACTAAAGGATTTCCGAAGAGTTATTGTAACGAAACTTTTATTAGAAATGATGGGTGGCTGTCGTATCGACGACGTAATAACTCACGTAAAGTTCGTGTTGGGAGGCAAGATATTATGCTAGATAATGGATATGTTGTTCCTTATAATCATGCGTTGCTTATAAAGTATGGTTGTCATATCAATGTTGAATGGTGTAACCAAGGAATGTTGGTTAAATATCTTTTCAGCTATCTTAACAAAGGTTAAGATCGTGCTACTGCAGTATTGGAAGGTCAAGGTGGGAGAACAACATTTACATCCCTTTTAAATCATGAAAATGAGATTGAGCAGTACATGAACTGTAGGTATATTTCAGCATCAGAGGCGTGTTGGAAGATATTTAAGTTTGACATGCATTATCGTTCAGTGGCTGTTGAAAGACTCCCATTTCATGAAGAAGGGTGTAATAGAGTATATTTTAAGGATCATGAACAAATTTCTGATGTTTTACAACGAACAACAGCTGCAATGTCAAAGTTTACTCAATGGATGGCTGCAAATGAAAGGTATGACTTTGGCCGGAAATTGACCTATGCCGAATACCCAACTTTGTTTACATGGCATGAGAAGGAAAGAGTGTGGGAGCCCCGTAAAGGTCCATTTCAAACTATTGGACGTATATATTATGTAAGTCCTACGATGGGTGAAAAGTATTATCTTAGAATGCTATTAAATGTTGTGCGTGGTCCGAGAAGTTTTAAAGAGATTCGAACTGTTGATGGGGTGTAATATCCAACGTATATGTCCGCTTGTAAAGCATTAAGCCTTTTGGGTGATGATGTTGAATGGGTTGATGTTGTACGCCAGGCTTATCATTGGCAATTTGGGGATCGCCTTCGAGAATTGTTTGTTACAATTTTGTTATTTTATACTGTTAGTGATCCTCGGCAATTTTTTTTATTGTTACGAATACCTATCAGAGGACATTTCTCATAAATATCGAACAATTTTGAAAAAAAAATTCATTGAATTTCTCAGATGCTGAGATATTGAATTATACTATGAAAGAGATTGAACAAGTGTTGATTCAGAGTGGCCGGTCGTTGACTTCCTTTCCAACCTTACCACAGATTGACCATACTTCGAAAGATAGATTTATCAACAGGTTGGTTCAATTTGAGAGAATGTATGATGCTAATGAGGAAAGGACACGTTTTATTAAGCAATACGCTGGGTTGAATAGTCAACAAAAGGAAGTGTTTAATAGTATATATTCTGCTGTTCAGGCTAGAAAAGGAGGTGTATTTTTTTGTGTTAGGTAGTGGAGGAACTGGGAAAACGTACTTATGGACGACCCTTATAGCTCGTATTCGATCAAATAATGAGATAGTTTTGACTGTTGCGTCATCTGGTATTGCTTCCTTATTACTACCTGGTGGACGTACAGCACATTCTCGGTTTCGCATCCCTATTGAAGTTGATAAGGACTCATGTTGTGCCATTGATGTTGGTTCAGATTTGGCTAAGTTAATCAATTATGCTTCACTTATTATTTGGGATGAAGCACCTCTACAACATCTCCATGTATTTGAAGCTGTTGATCGAACATTGAGGGATGTGTGTCGAGACAGCATGGCTGGTGCTGAGCATAAAGTATTTGGTGGAAAGGTTGTGGCGTTTGGTGGTGACTTTCGGCAGATACTTCCAGTTGTTCAGTTTGGTTCACGAAGTGAAATTGTTGCTTCAGCGATTAACAGGTCGCCAAATATATGGAGGTCATGTAAAGTGTTTTCTTTGACAACTAACATGCGTTTACGTGATCCAAGTATTTTTGGTAGGGATCTTATTCAAATGCAGGAATTTAGTAAATGGATTTTAGACATGGGGACTGGTTCTCTTCCTTCAGTTTCTGTGGATGGATCAGATGATGCTACCTGGATTCGTATTCCAAGAGATATGTTAATTTCTGTAACTGATAAGCATCTTGAGCCCGTTGTGTTAAATACGTTCCCTAATATTATGAACAGATTTAATGATGTCGATTACTTGAAGGAACGTTGCATTCTTTGTCCGACTAATGATGAAGTTGATACGATTAACCAACATGTTCTTGAGAAGATACCAGGTGAAATGTATACATTGTTTAGTGCTGATGAGATATGTGCGAGTACACAAAATGTTGATGAATTGCGTGCTATGTATGCTTCTGAGTTTCTTAACAGTTTGAAATTTTCTGGACTTCCGAATCATGTACTACATCTCAAGGTTGGTGCACCTGTTATTTTGTTGCGTAACCTAAACATGCAACGTGGCTTGTGTAATGGGACGCGGTTGGTTGTAAGTCAAATAAGTCGTCGTGTTCTTGAATGTACAATTATTACAGGCCCACATGTTGGAGAGAGAGTATTCATTGGTAGAATTGATATGACTCCAAGTAATTCGTCTTGGCCTTTTGAATTTAAGCGACGGCATTTTCCTATAAAAGTTTGTTTTGCTCTGACTATTAACAAAAGTCAAGGCCAAACTTTTAATAATGTTTGTGTTTACTTAGCTAAGCCCGTGTTCTCCCATGGACAGTTATATTTTGTTGCATCTCGTGTAACATCTCGTGCTGGACTAAAGTTCTATGTGGATAATAAAGAAAAATGTCCTAACAATATGACTAAAAATGTTGTGTACAAGGAAGTTTTTTTATAATTTGCCATTATCGCCAACTGATAGTATTGTGTAGTTGGTGTTGTCAAACTAGGTTGTTCAAAGCTAACATGTTTTCTTTGTTAAGTATTATTAGCCTTGCGTGTATATATATGGGTCTATATGTGTAGTCTTTGTTTATAGTGCTATGGATTATATGTGTGATGTTGATTGCAGTGTTATATATATTTGCAGCTTATTACTTTATAAAATGAATCGTGCAAGTATTTCGGATTTACGTGCTTATTTTACCAACAACTGGCAAGTTGATGTGTTGGTCTCGCGTGCTTGGACATCGTTTAACCCTAAAACAAATCGTATCCTTTCGTTTGACATGATTCTATCTGATGCACAAGTAAGTGTTTCTTTGTAATGCAATATTGTTTAGTTTTTTATTTTACATTGGTAATTATCTAATCTTAAAATGTATATGTTTTTTCAGTGTGTATTTATTCATGCAAAGATTCCATCTAACTTGCTGAGGTTATTTCAGAATGCGTTTAAAAAGGGATGTGTTTACAGGATTCGTAAGTTTGTTGTTCATAAGTATAGTACCATGTATCGTCCATTGCAGTGCGATATTTATATTCAATTCTTATATTCAACAAGTATTACTACTTGTTCGACGCATCCGTCTGTCTTCAGACGATATGTGTTTGATTTTCTTCCATTCAATCTGTTAGCCAATCGTGTTAATGATGACAAATATCTTACAGGTATGTGTGCATTTTATTCTGTTAGTTTTTTTTTTCTTCAAGTTTTCTAATGTTATATATATATATATATGTGTGTGTGTGTGTGTGTGTGTGTGTAGATGTTATTGGCGTTCTTAGGGAATTGGGCTCTGTTCAGTATCAATTGGAATCTGTTTCATCTTGCAATCCTAGTGTACGAAACATTGTTATCTCTGACACTAAGTATGTTAGTGTTGTCTATATTAATTCTTTCGTCTATATTGTTTATTTTTACTCTCTCATTCTTAAATATATATAATTCAGTGATATGAAGGTGAATGTTTCATTTTGGGGACACTTGGTGAATCAGTTTTCTGATGGTTTTATTCGAAGAATTGCAAAAAATACAGTTGTTATTATTTTGTCATCTTGCAAAGTTCGATCTTACAAGGGTATGGTGTTATGTATAGGCTATGTTTCATTGTTAATTGATTATTTATAACTTATGTTTAAATGTTTGTATTGAATTAGGTTCTACAAGTTTAATGACAACTGTGGCGACTCAAATTTACTTGACTCTTTCTATACCAGAAATTGATGCCTACAGGATTATGTAATTATGTGATTTGGCATGTTTTATTAGATGCATTATTATTTTATGTTTTATATACGTTGTATTTTTTTGTTTTCAGTGAGTCTCCTCAAATTACTACCAATGAAGACAATGCAGCTACCTTTCAAATTACGAGTATTGCAAACATATACAGCCTTCTTACTGCAGGAGATGTGGCTGAGGTATTGTATTGCTAATACACACAAATAAATTATTTTTTGTTAGTTTTTGACTTTAAATCATGTACAGGGAACAATTTTCAACATTGATGCAAACATAAGTGGTGTGGAAATGCATAGTGATTCGAAATATGTTAAGTGTAACAAATGTCGTAAGAAGGCGTCAATGATTGACCCTTACTATTTTTGTTGGAACTGTGAAGAAGATGTTGTCAATCCACATTATGTGTAAGTTTTTTTAATATTTTATTTGTTGTTTTTTTCGTTTTATTAATCGTTTCCGTTTTGCAGATACAAATTGGAACTTTGTGTTACTAATGGTATCAATGATGAGATGACATGTGTTCTTTTTAATGAAGCTGCAGTATCTCTACTTAAAATATCTGCTGATGAGTTAGTTAACAAGTCTTTGTCAGAGGTTAATTTTACATTTCCTTTTACAATTATTCGTTGTTGAATTTTTTGCATGTTTAGTATATATTAGTTTGTTCAGTTGTGTTGATAGCTTATTATGTTTTTTGTATGGTGTTGATGATCCAAATTGGATAGAATCATATTTGAATGAAAATTTATGTTCTCGAAGGGTTATTTTTGTTATTAAGATCGATCCCTATAATTTAGCGCCTAAATTTTCCAGCCGTTTTACTATTTCTAAATACCTCGGAGATGATATCAATGCGCTTATATAGCCTAGGTCTATATCTACAACTGTTGACACTGCCGATCCTCCATCAGCTGGTATTCTTCAAATTGATGAGGAAACCGAAATGTGTGCAAAGATCAAAGATGTTGAATGGGAGATGGCTGATGAAGTGTTTAGCTCATTAGTTGATAATGCTGTTACACCGTCAAAGCAATCATCGGTAACTCTTTATGTTTTTTTTTTTGTTTTTTTAATTTCAATATGTATTTGTGGTTTGGTTTTTTGTGAGTTTCAAACTTTTGCAATTGTTTTCATGACTGTATTAACTTTGTAATATAGGTTACTGTTACTATTATTTTAATATTACTTAATATGGTTAATTAGAGTTAGTTTAATTATTGGTTTGTTTTCTTAGGTTATTGTTGGTAATGGGCGAGATGCTAGCCTTACCCAAAGTGTTGTACAGGTAAATAATTTGTTTTATTTGGGTTTAAGTGACTTTACCTTAGTAAGTTGGTTTGTTTGATAATAGTAACATTACTTCGGAGATGATATCAATGTGCTTATACAGCCTAGGTCTATATCTACATCTGTTGACGTTGCCACTCCTCCATCAGCTGGTGTTCTTCAAATTGATGAAGAAACTGAAATGTGTGCAAAGATCAAAGATGTTGATTGGGAGATGGCTGATGAAGTGTTTAGCTCAGTAGTTGATAATTCTGCTACACCGTCAACGCAGTCATTGGTAACTCTTTATTTATTTTGTTTTTTTATTTTCAATATGTATTTGTGGTTTGGTTTTTTTGAGTTTCAAACTTTTAATTATTTTCATGACTTTATTAACTTTGTAATATAAGTTTTTGTTATTGTTATTTGATTAATGGTTCGTATGTTACGTTTAGATTATTGGAGATAACAAGACAGTTGGCAACCATTTGCAATCTGAAGTAGAGGTTAAGTGTATTTTTCTTTAAATTTTATAGTGTTAGTTAGCTGGAAATTGATTTTGATGTTGTATATAGGTTATTATCGATACGGAGGTAAATGATTGCCTTACTAAAGTGAGAGTTCAGGTAAATGATTCTTTTATTTGGATGTGTATTATTATGTACTTTGAATGTAATATTGGTTGTTTTGTTATGGCAGGATATTGGTAATGATAAGAAGCATGATGACAGTTTTGGTCAATATGCGATGGAGGTGAATAAATTGGTTTATTTTTTTGTTATTATGTTGGTTAATTTTTTTATGTACTTTGAATGTAATATTGGTTGTTTTGTTATGGCAGGATATTGGTAATGATAAGAAGCATGATGACAGTGTTGGTCAATCTGTGATGGAGGTGAATAAATTGTTTTATTTTTATGTTATTACGTTGGCTATTTTTTTTTTAGTATAACATGTTGGTTTGTTGCATTTATGGTATTGTTGGTACTGAGCAATATGAGGGCTCTGCCAGACAAATCAATAAAGAGGTAACTGGTTTTTTGTATACCATTTTAATAATTTAGAAATTATAGAAGTGTTTCATGTTGTCTATGTTTCATGTAGGGTGTTGTTCAATATGATCAAATTACTGATTCTAACAAAAGTCATATAGGAGTGCAAGATGCTGTCAACAATATGTCTAATTCAACGGTTGGTGGTTGTACGGTTGTTAAACAAATTGGAGGGAACTACAAGAAGAGACTTAGGAATAATTCGGAGAAGGTGAAACGCGTTAAGAAGTAGTTTGTTTCCGTCGTTGTCTGTTCACATTCATAAACGGTTTATGCTTATGTTTTTTTATTTTTATTTTAATGCAGTTAGTATGTTTGTGTGTTCAAGTAATTTGTTAACTTTATGCTTGTACCTTGTAATGTCGTTTTTGTGTATTGCGAAATCTTTTGTTTTCTTTGTTTTTTTTTTTTTTTTTGTATTTACTTTTAAAGCTTTTGACTGGTGTATTTTGTGTGACTATTATTTGTATTAGGTTGTTATTAATGTTCATAGATGTCAATTTGTGTGTAGATAATAGTTAATTACTTTTGTAATAGAGAAATTTACATTAGATTAATATTTAACAAATATAATATATAACAAAAATGCAGTATTTATGGTAATGTTTCCCAAAACCACATTGTTATTATTAACACAATGGAAATAACACAATGGTATACGTTAAATTCAATTTTTTTGTAATATCAACAGGCATTTGTAAATTAACAAATACGTTGTATCTACTGTCTAATATTTATTGATATTCTACACGTAAAATAATCAACCTAAATATTGTAGCGCAATCTAACACAAGTTATGTAAGAAAATAAACGTTTATTAACTATAGCTGTGTTAATACTTTACAATCAGTTAGTATACATACTTCTATATGTTAGTTGATCATGTGTTTTGTAATATGTTACTTTATGTAATACATCTAAATTCTAAGCAAAACAAATATAATTTTTGGTAAAATGGTAAAATAGAGTCATTAGGTAAATTTGCTATAAGACAGTGTTAATATTTAAATAAGTTTATTACATTAAGTAGATAGGATATACTTGTAGAAGGTCAAATACATGAGCGATCAAAAAAATAAAAGTAATCATGAAACGTTTCTAATAGTTCTTCATTATAGTAACCCTTTCGTTCTTCGTCTTCATGTACTCCGACAAGGTATCATTGATTTCTTCTAACGAAACTGCTATGTTTTTCTTTATCTGTAACTGTTTATCCAGATATTGTATAATCTTTATTTGATCTTCGTTCTATAGCCCATTCGAAATATACTGCAGAACGTTGTAGTTCATGTCAGTTTTGTTTCTCTCTACATCTCTAGTGGCGGTGTTATGCATTCTCTGTAGTGTTCGTAAGATTTCTGAATCCTTTTGATCCTCTACAAAGTGTGCAGTGGTTATAATTTTCTTGGCCTCTGGTGTGTCTCCGAAATGGTAGTGTGATCTAGGCATGATTGTAGTTGTGTTGAAGGTAGAGATGTTTCGAGTTAGTGTTACAAGATAGGTGATGTGTTATGGGTTAGTTTATTTTATAGGTGCTCAGGGGTAGGGAATTGAATATGCGGTAAAGCGATTGGATTATTCCGTTGAAAAAAAAGCGATTGGATTATTATGTTATAATTACAAAGGTTATTAATATTTTTCATTGATTCATGCGTAATAAAGCGTGTATCAGTTTAAGTTTCCCGTGTTAACTGAATGTGTTTGTGTGTGTAGTAATAACTGTGTGTAAACGTGTGTCTCTTCAGTTATTCGCATTGTTTCCCCAAGCAGTTTCTACATTATGTAACCGTTGCTTCCATTAACCGTTTAGTGTACCTAGATCTAGGTTTATCTAAGTTTACTAACTTTTAAATTTTTTCATAATTTATAAAAAAAAAAACCAAACGTGTGTTGCTTGTGTACAAATATGTTATACAATTGTGTTTTTGTCATTGTGTTTTTTATGTCATTATTTTTGTGTATGTGTGTGTGTCATATATTACATGTGCAGCTTCACCTTTTAAAAACATCAATCCTTTACAAGTAATTCATTTCACCAAACACTTGTCAACTTCAATGAAAAAGGATTCTTTCAAAAGGTCAATCCTGAAACAAGTACAGACACCAAGAGTGTGAAAAGCTTACATCAGGGGGATATCAATTCCTAGGCAATTAGCTTAGTGTTTTGACGGTACACATGCAGCAGATGTTATCCCAAGCACTGATTGAAGAATATTATGATGTTGTTGTTGTTGTAAAGTCGAACTGATAGACAAGTAGCTGAAATATATCATCAAAGATTCAATATCTCATTGATTCACCATCAGACATCACTGTTTTTGTTCAAACATCTGTTCTGTTAATACTGTCCACTGCTGAAAGTCAACCCTTCTTCTCTCATTTCCTTGGTAATCACTGTTGTTCAAAATCAGTGTTTTAACCCACTGATAGCTTAGAATCACCCACTGTTTCCAGTATAACCGTTTGCAACCACTGATCTTGCTTCATCAGTGGTTTCATAAATCAACTGTCTTCCATTACTCATTCCTTCACCAGGGGTTGGCACGTGGACTTTTGTAATCGCTGCCACGTCAGCATTCACTTTTTCCCTTTATAAAACCCTGATCAAAACCCCCCAAACAGGGTTTTTAATGAGAAACATGTGTTTATGAAAACTATTTTCCCTTAGATTGTGTTTACAAAGTTTGATTCCACTTCCGCTGCATTTAATCTCATTTTACTTTCGTTCATTTGTTCAATTATGACAAACAAACACAATCATAAGAAACTCAGATCTTAACAAAAATAAAAGTAGACGTGAAGTCTCTGTGTTGTGTGTAATCATATATGTTATACAATTTTGTTTTTTGTCATTGTTTTTTTTTATTTTGGTACTTTTTAAGTAGTTTGTATGTTATGTATACCATTTTTTTAAGTAGATTTGTGTTACTTATCATAAACGGACTGTACGGATGAAATTATCATGGCAATCTGAATTTAAATATTAAAAAAAAACCAACGCATTGTACTACAATCATAAAAAAAGGGGGATCGAAAAGTAAATGTAAGATATATGTTTTTCGGGTTTTCAATATAAACTGAAACTCTATTGTTGTAACACTTCTGCTTGCTGGAGTTTTGTAACCAATAACCTCGAATTCGTTTTAGACCAGTTGAAAAAAACAATCGCCACCTAAGGAAATATGTTCTGCTTGAAGTATATGTTTCCATCCAACAACACCGTACCTAAGGTAGAAAAAATATGAAAATTTTTGTTAGTAATATATACACATTTGGTAAAAGAGAAATAATAACTAAGATAATAAATTGATTGACAAACCTTCTTTGACCATCAATGTTGTGTGTACGAAGATTCGTAACCCAAATATTTCCATTAACAACTTTGATCTTTACTTCAGAAAACTCATTTAAACCAGTTAAGTCAGTAATTAACTTGGGAAGGATCTACATTTTGTAAAAACGTTAAAAATATGTAAACGTTATTAAATGAAAAACACTAAAAAAAATTAACATAAAACAGGATAGTATAATACCAATTGATGAGTTACTGTCATTGCAAAAAAATGATAGTTAGGATTGTCACTAACTTGTCGATAGCCTTCCACATTGCTAATATGTTCTTATTCTGACTCAATCAAATGAGTGTTGTTTAACAAAACTTGACGACCATCTTTATTGAATATGATAATATTAATATGATTCACGTCCTTTTTTTGAAAACACAGAATATCCCCAGGATTTAACCTTAGATCTTCAATAAATTTAAACCAACCATCAGCAATACAATAATTTGGCCCAATCTTTCTAATACGGACTTCCCATTGATGATACTCGAATACATTAAGTATAACCATGTTATCCGGTAAACGATAATCATAATCTTTTGAAATAAAAGTAGCTGGTAGAACCTGTAAAAAATAATTATTACAAATTTATGCGTATTATGTTTTTTAATAAATCGTAATAACAAAAAATAAAAATAAAATCGATAAGAAAATTACGTACCGTTGGACTTTGTATAGGATTTTGAATAATTTTACAAAATGATTTTCCAAACTCCTTATTTGGATCATGAGAGAAGAGGTTGAACTTGAAAGTATGATCACCAACATAGTTGAAAATCATGAAGAAAGATTCATGGCCGAAGTAGTTTAAAACCTCACACCATCCATCCATAAAGTAGAATACATCTTTTATTAATTTGATAACAACAGACTATGAATGCGTTTCATCAAAGTTAAGACTAACAGTTGAAGATTCTAACTTATTCATCCATATAAATCTACTCATACATATAGGTATAGCCTGAAAACCAAAAAACAAAAGGCAAATTTCTTTCGAATAAAGGATAAAACAATAGGAATCATTACTTTAAACAAATAATACGGAAAGGTATTTACCTGTTGAAGGGATAGTGGATCAAGTATAGTTATGATAAAATTCGGACCATGACGATACATGTTAACCCAAACACGAAAAATCAGAAAGAAGACTAACAATCAAATAGTACTTGCAACACATACAATGAAACAAAATATTTTGAGTATGTATTTATACGAGAAAGTTGCCATATTATTATTCAATTGAATATTGGCCAAAAAAATTTAATGTAAATGTGTACTAAAAATTTAACCGATTTAAAAAAACTTGATAGTTATCTATTTAATAACTACCTACTACTCGTAATTATAGGAGCTCTAATATACGTGTGTTAACTAATGCTTGTGATAATATTTGTTGGACTTTCATCTTCTTAGGAATCACTTTTCATATTTGTTGTATTGATCGTCAAAGTGTTTGTTATTTAACCTACATTGACAATGACTGTGAAGTTTCTTCCGTCTATGCTGATACTGATGAATATAATCCCAAGACTTCCATCAAAAGTTGTTACACAGTGCAAGGTTATGTGTAAAGATTGGTTAGTCTATCTTTCAACACCTGAGTTTGCTATGAATCATTGTCGTTTCATACGCAGATTAGGTGATCATAAGATAATTGCCGTTAACCGATTATTGTGTGATATTCGTTATGTGGATAATAAATCCCCTAAATGTTTCTTAGGTAATAAAGTTCACATTCCCTTCACCGCTCATTCGTGCAATATTTTATTTCTAGCAAGTTTGGATGGGATGGTATGTGTTTGCCTAATCAATACTGGTGAATTGGTAGTTTGGAATCCATTAACTCGTGTGATCAAGATGCTATCAAATTCTAATTCACAGGGTTTTTTTAATCCGGATGAGGATAGTCTTGGGTTTTGCGTCAGCTCTTCTGGTGATTACAATATTGTTCATATTAAACAGACACATATGATGTTGGCTGTTAACATTTATTCTCTCAGTGAAGGGTCATGGTCAACTCCAATGTTCTCAAACTACAGTCCGTTTAATGTTGACGTCTATAGTTGGTCTGTAGGCACGTTTTGTGCAAACTGTTTGTATTTCGTATTGACCAGGTTGTGGTGTGTGGGTAACGCATGTGTACTTCGTTTAGATGTTGATAGTAGGGTAATTTCTGATGTTGGATTCCCAGATACAATGGATGTGGAAGCTACAGGTCACTTGGTTAGTATTCGAGATCAACTCCATATGTTGGTTAGTATCGGATTCTATAGTGTGAATATGGAATTGTGGAAACTTGAAAATGAAAAGTGGTCAAAAGTATTTTTTTTTTGTCCACCTGCTATTTCTATGCCATTGATGATTGGGTCGTCTGTGCACTATATCAACAGAAATAAGAAGTTCATTATAGTTCAAGAATGGGGTGATATTAATGATGTAACTGTAGAGGCAGAGGAAATGCATGTTTATTTGCCTATCATCTTTACTCAAGGTGTGAATGGATCTATTTATTTTGAAACTACAATTTCACCAATTGTTTAGTTATGCTATTTTATGTAGTTCTTTTTTTGTTCTTAGTTGTTTTGATCAGTTATTAATTAATGTTTGTGGTTGTTTTTATGTGTGGTATAGTTTGTCACAATGAGATTGAATCTTTATGAATTAATGTGCTTATATTATCATGTTAAATATTAATTGAGAGTGTATGATTTTAATATTTGCTTTGTGCGTATTTAATTATGATTACATGTGATTGTGGTTTAAAAACAAAAAGGTCTACAAAAAAAACACAATGGGCCCTTGGAGACCAAGCCCTTAGAGCAGCTTGGAAGCCCTTACCATTGTGCAGTTACATAGAATTAGAAACTTCCCACGTTGTAATAGGTGCAGTTAGTGATTAGTTTTTAGTTGAATGGTTTTTTTTAGTATAGTCATTGTGTTTTTTGAGTATCATTGTGTTATTGGTTTTCTGTTTTTCATATATTTGATTTTTTTGTAGGTGTCTATGTCACACCCCCAAAATCCACCCGCGGAGTATCACCGCTTGGAGGCGTGACTGACCAGGATCAAGCCATCAATCATATCAAACATAGTATTTAAGTGTAAAAGTAGGAAAAGGTAATTCATCTTGACATGACTGATGTTCATAACCAAACATTGTTTAAGTAGCGGAAGCATAATAATGAAAACCCAAAATAAGTTATAAGTTCAAATATTGTCTACGATCCGTATCCCACAACGACCTGCTCCTTCCTGTGCAAGCTCCATATGTACCTAAGGTCCTGCAAGGCATGTAAGAGAGAGTCAACAACTAGTTGAGCGAGTTCACAGTTAACAGTTCAGTAATAGTATAGTGTGAGTAGTAGTATGTTCGTTCGTTACAAAGTATTGTATTATTTCCCATCGCGGCCCTCCAGGCAGGTGTGCGAAGATGTTGGGGAATGTTATTCCCCAAGTATTCTAGACTAGGTTTGTTTGTATCGCGGCCAATGTCCTTGGCAGGTGTGCGAAGATGTTGTAAATTTAGTTCGCGGCCAATGTCCTTGGCAGGTGTGCGAAGATGTTGTAAATTTAGTTCGCGGCCAATGTCCTTGGCAGGTGTGCGAAGTCAGTCATAATATCGCGGCCAATGTCCTTGGCAGGTGTGCGATGATCGTTCAATAAGTGTTACTAGTCTAGCAGTAGGTTCTGTCATCTATGTATGTACAGTAATCATCAAATCCCCATTCCCCCCTGGGAACCCCATGCCTTGGCTTGTGTGAACTCACCTTGGTTTGCTCGGTATGCTAAGTGTATGCTCGCAAGTAATCAATCACGTCCTAAAGTATGCATGTATGTGAGATCAGTTTGTGTTCAAGTTGTTCACGTATATACATGTAACACGTAATCACAATCATACAGGTCATGTCTAACGTCTAACAGCAGTTAAATATTCCAGTTAACACTTAACAGCATTAACTCAAGTTACAGCACAGCTCGGCGAAACACATATATGGCGAAACACATAAGTTGGCGAAACACATAAGGTGGCGAAACACATATTTGACGAAACACGTTCTGTTTCGTCGTGATCTTGTTTGGCGAAACAGGATTCTAATTCGTCGATGGTTCATGGCGAAACACATTCTGTTTCGCCGAGAGTCCTGTTTCGTCGGACAGTTCAGTTTCGCAGACATCAGTTACAGCAGATGCGAATAACACATAAACCCTAATCATTCTAACAGCCGTCATCAATAACAGAAATCATATGAAGGTCAATGTGCAGAACGAATCATCATAACTCAATCATCCAAGAATCATTGTCTAGCATAAACCCTAGTTTTTGTGTATAACATATTAAATTAACATCCAACAATCATATCATTGAACCCTATCAAGATGCTAACTTATATTCAGAATCAGAACATAATAATAACAATATCCAGAACCGAGCATTCGATTGTATTAGGTTTCGTATAAAATGATTTATATCCAACTACACCATACATACCACAATCTATAACATCAACATATTCTTATAATCACAGCAGTAACATACATCAACTATAAGCACAAGCATGGATCGAGATATCACAGAAACATGAACCGATTAACGAACACATACTAACCGAGATATGAGAAAACACAATCGATCGCTAGGGATATCTCCAAGAAGCTCCTACTGCCGTCACAAAGGAGAGGAGGGCTCTAGGGTTTCGGCTGTTATGATAAATGGGTGAAACTAAGGCTGTTACATGTTTTAAAACCCGAAATAACAAGCTGGGCCCGAACTGGGCTTTTGGCGAAACTGGGCTCGGCGAAACAGCCTGTTTCGTCGAGAAGCTTGTTGACGAAACTGACCTGTTTCGTCGAGATTGGTCTTGGCGAATCTCACTTATGTTTCGTCGAGTTCTCTGATAGTTTAACAGTTTAAGTTTACAAACAGCATACAAGCTATCATATTACACATAACCATGCAAACACACTACATTTTATCATATCACAAAGTGTACAGTTACGAAATCAGGCAAGTCAAACAACTAAACAGTCAACGTCAACGTGCATTAAATGCGAATAGAGAATGTCGGAAATTCGAGTTGTCACATTATCCCCAACTTGAAAGAAATTTCGTCCCGAAATTTAGCATGCAGTTACTGAGGAAGCTAGTGGTGTGACGTTGTTTACCTGTATTGTATCGCGGCTCCTCGAGCAGGTTTGCGAAGATTACTGGTTTTCTTGGGGTGTCACATTATCCCCCCGTTGATTTGGAATTTCGTCCCGAAATTCAGCATTGGTAGCTTCAGCCTCAGTAGTAGTTGCTTGGTTTCCGAATAACTGGGGATATTTAAGTTCCATTTGATCTTCACGCTCCCAGGTAAACTCTGGGCCGCGGCGGGAGTTCCAACGAACTCGTACAAGAGGGATTCTCGTGTTCTTGAGGACCTTAACATCCCGGTCCGTGATTTCAACAGGTTTCTCGACGAAGTGCAACCGCTCGTCGATAGTGAGTTCCTTTAAGGGAACTATGTGGGTCTCATCTGACGTACACTTCTTTAGATTCGACACGTGAAAGACGTTGTGAACTGCACTGAGTTCAGGTGGTAAGTTCAATCTGTAGGCCACTTTACCTATTTTCTCAATAACCTCGAAAGGTCCAACATATCGTGGATTTAGTTTGCCGCGTTTGCCAAAACGAACCACACCCTTCCAGGGTGAAACTTTAAGTAGCGCTCGATCCCCAACCTGGAATTCGAGTAGTTTCCTGTCTAAATCAGCGTATGCTTTCTGACGGTCGCGTGCTGCCGCCATGCGTTGTCGTATTTGTGCAATCTTTTCTGTAGTATCGACTACCATTTCTGGACCTGTGATTTGACTATCTCCCACCTCTGCCCAACAGAGAGGTGACCGGCATTTACGCCCGTACAATGCCTCGAATGGTGCAGCCTTAATGCTGGTGTGGTAGCTGTTATTGTATGAAAATTCCACGAGTGGCAGATGTTTCTCCCAACCATTGCCAAAGTCAATTACGCACGCCCGAAGCATGTCTTCTAGAGTTTGAATAGTGCGCTCAGACTGCCCATCTGTCTGAGGGTGATAAGCTGTGCTCATGTCTAAACGAGAGCCAAAAGATTTATGCATTGCTTGCCACAGTTCTGAAGTAAAACGTGCGTCACGATCAGAGATGATGGAGGTGGGCACTCCGTGCCTCGAGACCACTTCTTTTAAGTAAATGTCTGCCAAGGTAGAGAACTTGTCTGTTTCTTTGATTGCTAAGAAGTGAGTAGACTTTGTGAGTCGATCCACGATCACCCAAATAGTATCATTTCCGCGCTGAGATCTAGGTAGGCCAGTAACAAAATCCATGGAAATTTGCTCCCATTTCCATTGTGGTATCTCAGGTTGTTGGAGTGGTCCTGACGGTTTCTGATATTCTGCCTTGACTCTCGCACAAGTCAAGCATTTGCTAACGTATGTGGCTATGTGGGCCTTCATGCTAGGCCACCAGTATGTAGTCTTAATATCGTGGTACATTTTATCCGAACCAGGGTGTACCGAGTAGCGAGACTTGTGAGCTTCATCCATTACCAGCTCGCGTAAATTACCATAGAGTGGAACCCAGATGCGTCCTGTTACGTAATAAGCACCATCTTCCTTCTGTTCTAAGCGTTGCCTTGAGCCGCGTAAGGCTTCTGCCCTGACGTTTTCTGGTTTCAATGCTTCCACCTGAGCATTTCTTATCTGGGAAGGAAGACTAGACTGTATAGTGAGTTGTAGAGCTCGTACGCGCTTAGGTGCAGTGTCTTTTCGACTGAGGGCGTCAGCCACAACATTGGCTTTGCCTGGGTGGTACCTGATTGAGCATTCGTAGTCATTTAACAGTTCAACCCATCGTCGCTGTCGCATATTCAGTTCCTTCTGTTTGAATATATGTTCGAGGCTTCTGTGGTCAGTGTAGATAGCACATTTGGTACCATACAAATAGTGTCGCCATATCTTAAGTGCAAAGACAACCGCTCCCAGCTCTAGGTCGTGTGTCGTATAATTCCGTTCGTGAATCTTTAGTTGGCGCGAAGCATAAGCAATAACTTTATCCCTCTGCATCAATACACATCCAAGACCTTGGATAGATGCGTCGCAGTAGACTACGAAATCGTCCGTGCCTTCAGGCAGTGAGAGGATAGGTGCGCTACAGAGTCTATCCTTTAAGTGTTGGAATGTTGTTTCCTGTGCATTACTCCATCGGTAAACAACACCTTTCTGTGTCAGTAGTGTAAGCGGCTGAGCAATCTTTGAGAAGTCTTTGATGAACCTTCTGTAGTAACCCGCCAAACCTAAGAATTGGCGTATTTCTGTTGGTGTACGAGGCGCAGGCCAATTCTTGATTGAATCTACCTTGGAAGGATCGACATGGATCCTATCTCTGTTTACCACGTGGCCTAAGAAGTGGACTTCACGAAGCCAGAAGTCATATTTAGAAAACTTAGCGTATAGCTGTTCCGTTCGTAGAAGTTCCAAAATAAGCCGTAAGTGCTGCTCGTGTTCCTCCTGACTTTTTGAATAAATCAGGATGTCGTCAATGAAAACAATGACGAACTTGTCGAGATAGGGTTTGCACACCCTGTTCATAAGATCCATAAATACGGCAGGCGCGTTCGTTAGCCCGAATGGCATGACCATAAACTCGTAGTGGCCGTAGCGAGTTCTAAATGCTGTTTTAGAGACGTCCTCATCCCGGACTCTCAGCTGGTGATATCCTGACCTTAAGTCTATTTTGGAGTAGTAGCTCGACCCTTGCAGCTGGTCAAATAAATCATCTATGCGCGGAAGAGGATAACGATTCTTGATCGTCACCTTGTTGAGTTCGCGGTAGTCTATACACATCCTGAACGTACCGTCTTTCTTCTTCACGAATAACACTGGAGCTCCCCAGGGCGAAGAGCTAGGACGTATAAAACCCTTTTCCAAGAGTTCTTGTAGCTGCTTTGACAGTTCTTCCAATTCAGTTGGAGCTAGACGATAAGGTGCTCGAGCTATGGGTGCTGCTCCTGGAGCAAGCTCAATCTGAAATTCGACCTGACGATGAGGCGGTAGCCCAGGTAACTCTTCAGGAAACACTTGAGGAAAGTCGCGTACTACAGGAATATCCTCAATCTTTTTCTCTTTCTTCGATGTATCCGTAACGAGAGCTAAAACAGCTGTGTGGCCCTTTCGTAAACATTTCTGGGCCTTCAAGAAAGAAATGATGCCACTCACGACACCACTCTTGTCGCCTAGAACTTCGAGAGGTTCTTTACCAGAGCGTGGAATACGAATGGTCTTCTCCTTGCATAGGATCTCTGCTTGTTGTTGGGATAACCAGTCCATACTAATGACGATGTCGAAACTATCGCCACGCTGGGGTCATTCCTAGTATCACCCTGACCAATCACGAACACTCGACCCCTGGCACCATTGCCGTCGTTATTACCCCCATTGTTGTCTCCACTAGTTCCCGTTTCCTTGGTTGTGGTTCTGATTTTGGTTCTGGTTTAACCGTGGACGGTGTCTCTTGAAGTGACCTTCAGCACCACACTGATACCATCCCTTGTTACCCTGTTGTTGCTGCTGATTCTATAGATTTTGTGTCTGTTGTTGTTGGTTCTGGTTTGCAGGACGTGAGTTTCTACCATCTTTGGTTCCATGACCAAGCTTGTTGCATTATTGACAATGATTGCGTTTGCCCTGCCCGCTGTGGTGCAGGTTACATCGTTTGCACTTAGGGTGGTTTCCCCTGTATTCACCCTGCCCTTGACTACTAAAAGGTTGCTGTCCAGGACTTTGGTTGTCATTGATCTTTCGCTGCTGTGCCTGGGACAGATTCGTAGTCGAACCCTTGCTAGAGGTTCCATCCCACTTTCATCCGTTGTTACTGAGGGTAGCAGAAGTAGTTGAAGTAGTAGTGGTAGTAGTATCGCTGATACGTTGAGGCAGCTTGTTCTGTTCCACTGCCTGGTCTGTGAGACGATGAGCAAGATGAGTAACATCTTGAATAGTAGCAAGATTAGCAGTCATCACATGGCTTTGAATTTCTGGTACTAAGCCTTTGAGGTACAGCTCAATGCGATTGATAGGAGGATCCACCATAGTTGGGCATAACACTGCCAGTTCGTTGGATCGTTTCGTGCACGCTTCTATCTCTGACCCCGTCATCTTCATGTTAAAGGACTCCACTTCCAACTTGTGGATGGCATCATAACTACTGTATTCACGTTTGATCAGTTCCTTAGAATCATTCCATGGGGTGGCATTAGCAGCCGCCAGCCCCAGTATCGTAACTTGCGCGTTCCACCAAGTTTGCGCAGTGCCTTCGAGAACATCAGTGGCATATTTTCATCTAACGAGCCTCAGGTCATTCGCACCTTCGAAGGCCGATTCGAGTTCCTCGAACTAATGGAGGAGTCCAACAGCTCCTTCAGTGTCGCTGAAAGTAGTAGTACGACAGTCCATAAAAGTCGTGTATGTGCACACAGGTGGCTGAGCGTGTTGACTTGTCGTGTGCGTAAGAGTAAGCATACTTGAGCACGAGTGTTGGTTTACGAGAGTAGGATCTAAAGATCCTAGAGTAAGTGGTGATGGCAGGTTACACCTCCTGCCTGGGCAGCTGCGAGTGCTGCAGTAACTTGTTCAGTGATCGAAGCCGCCAACCGGGCTTGAGTTAAGTTAACGCGTCCATCCATGATCTTGACATCAAGGAGAACATGTGGGTGAGAGGTTCGCGAATAGTGCGAAGAGAGTGAGCACATAAGCGTTTTCAAGCAGTAACGAATAGTAGGCAATGTAATCTAAGCATACCACGAGCAAAGTTCTATGTAGTTCTAGCATGTAGGTAAAGTAACATGAATAGTAGTACCTATAATGTTGAGCCTTGCACGTGGAGCGAGGCGTCGTTGTGGATCGTTGAGAGCACTGTTCTGGTTATAGTCTGGTTTTAACAAAATCGTTTTCCCTTTATTAAAACCGAGTTCTCTATAACCAATGGCTCTGATACCAATCTGTCACACCCCCAAAATCCACCCGCGGAGTATCACCGCTTGGAGGCGTGACTGACCAGGATCAAGCCATCAATCATATCAAACATAGTATTTAAGTGTAAAAGTAGGAAAAGGTAATTCATCTTGACATGACTGATGTTCATAACCAAACATTGTTTAAGTAGCGGAAGCATAATAATGAAAACCCAAAATAAGTTATAAGTTCAAATATCGTCTACGATCCGTATCCCACAACGACCTGCTCCTTCCTGTGCAAGCTCCATATGTACCTAAGGTCCTGCAAGGCATGTAAGAGAGAGTCAACAACTAGTTGAGCGAGTTCACAGTTAACAGTTCAGTAATAGTATAGTGTGAGTAGTAGTATGTTCGTTCGTTACAAAGTATTGTATTATTTCCCATCGCGGTCCTCCAGGCAGGTGTGCGAAGATGTTGGGGAATGTTATTCCCCAAGTATTCTAGACTAGGTTTGTTTGTATCGCGGCCAATGTCCTTGGCAGGTGTGCGAAGATGTTGTAAATTTAGTTCGCGGCCAATGTCCTTGGCAGGTGTGCGAAGATGTTGTAAATTTAGTTCGCGGCCAATGTCCTTGGCAGGTGTGCGAAGTCAGTCATAATATCGCGGCCAATGTCCTTGGCAGGTGTGCGATGATCGTTCAATAAGTGTTACTAGTCTAGCAGTAGGTTCTGTCATCTATGTATGTACAGTAATCATCAAATCCCCATTCCCCCCTGGGAACCCCATGCCTTGGCTTGTGTGAACTCACCTTGGTTTGCTCGGTATGCTAAGTGTATGCTCGCAAGTAATCAATCACGTCCTAAAGTATGCATGTATGTGAGATCAGTTTGTGTTCAAGTTGTTCACGTATATACATGTAACACGTAATCACAATCATACAGGTCATGTCTAACGTCTAACAGCAGTTAAATATTCCAGTTAACACTTAACAGCATTAACTCAAGTTACAGCACAGCTCGGCGAAACACATATATGGCGAAACACATAAGTTGGCGAAACACATAAGGTGGCGAAACACATATTTGACGAAACACGTTCTGTTTCGTCGTGATCTTGTTTGGCGAAACAGGATTCTAATTCGTCGATGGTTCATGGCGAAACACATTCTGTTTCGCCGAGAGTCCTGTTTCGTCGGACAGTTCAGTTTCGCAGACATCAGTTACAGCAGATGCGAATAACACATAAACCCTAATCATTCTAACAGCCGTCATCAATAACAGAAATCATATGAAGGTCAATGTGCAGAACGAATCATCATAACTCAATCATCCAAGAATCATTGTCTAGCATAAACCCTAGTTTTTGTGTATAACATATTAAATTAACATCCAACAATCATATCATTGAACCCTATCAAGATGCTAACTTATATTCAGAATCAGAACATAATAATAACAATATCCAGAACCGAGCATTCGATTGTATTAGGTTTCGTATAAAATGATTTATATCCAACTACACCATACATACCACAATCTATAACATCAACATATTCTTATAATCACAGCAGTAACATACATCAACTATAAGCACAAGCATGGATCGAGATATCACAGAAACATGAACCGATTAACGAACACATACTAACCGAGATATGAGAAAACACAATCGATCGCTAGGGATATCTCCGAGAAGCTCCTACTGCCGTCACAAAGGAGAGGAGGGCTCTAGGGTTTCGGCTGTTATGATAAATGGGTGAAACTAAGGCTGTTACATGTTTTAAAACCCGAAATAACAAGCTGGGCCCGAACTGGGCTTTTGG
>JARYGA010008829.1:0-16971 GCA_030545235.1 Helianthus tuberosus | reverse complement strand
AAAGTATATAAATATTTATATATAAAATATATATATAAATATGGTGGTAGAATTGTGTTAATCATTCCGAGTAAGTGTATGTAACGAGTATTTCTATAAAAATAGCATATAACCAAACTCGTACCTTGATATATATATATATATATATATATATATATATATATATATAGGGGGAGGTTCATTTGAGAAGAATATTCTTAAAAGAAGAAAAAATTAATTAATCTAGACCCTATATTCTTTTGATCAATGGTTGTGAATCAAGATATTAGTTTTGTCCACTTTTAATTAATGCTTTAATTACTAAGGGTAGTATAGACATTTTGATGTAGAATATTAATAAATATTTTAAAGAGTTACTCAAGTCTTATTAATGCAACCATAAATTTCCCCTTCACCATCATTAATGTATTGGCTCCTACACAAATTTTATTAGAAGTGACAAAATTATATAAAATTTTGTGTCCTACACATATTTTATTATGAGTCGCAAAATTAGTTAAAAGTGTTTGAGTCCTACACGTTTGTTAGTGCATGCATCTGTCGACTTCGTCTTGTATCGAGTCTTAGTCTAGATATATTAGATCAGGGCATGTAGATCGAGAAAATAGGAAAGTTTATAGCTGATTTCCCATGAATTGTTGATTTCCCACGAAATGAACATTGCACTTTCGTGGGGAATCAGAAACTCTATAAATAGGCTAGTGATCTTTTCATTTGGTGGGGAATCAGGATATTGTACCGAAGTGCTGCCGGTGTGTTTCCTGATTGTAATTGTTATAATATCAATCAGAAGAGTGTTTAAAGTGAAGAACTAGCTGTTTCTAAGTCAGTTTCTTGTTTTCCGCACCTGAAACTGATCAAAACTTCTCTGAACGACTCGTTCGGGTCTATCACACGATCCTACAATTGGTATCAGAGCTCAGGAGGAGGAGTTCTGCAGATTACAGATTGTTTTCATCAAGATTTCTTACTTCTACACCTTCTTTCTTCAACAGAACAAAGTTTTAACGGTCAAAATCGGATCAATTTTTCACAGTTTGTGTAAAACAGCATATTAACAAACCCTTGAAAGTTTCATAACAAAATTCGGACTAAAAGTGACTGAAAAGGACCCCCGAAGTAATTCCGCTTGAACAGACCAGTTTCTGTTTCCACTTAAATTTACCTATTCCGCTTGAGAAATTTCATGCGAAACCTGTGATTCAGCTTGAAATCAGTAGTTCCGCTCCAAAATACTGTGATTTCGCTCGAAATAGCGGTTCCTCTTCAAAGTTTATGTTGATTCCGCTCGAACGAACAGATTGTGATTCCGCTCAGAGATTCTGCTTGACTGATTTTGTTTGAATTGGTCTGATTCCGCTCCAAAGTGTTTGATTTAGCTTCAAAAGTGTTATCCAGCTTGAAAGTTTCAAGCGAAATCAGGGTTATTGCTTCAAAGTGTTGCTTCCGCTTGAATTACTTGAGATTCCGCTCCAAGTTGTTGTTTGAGTATTCCGCTTGAAACTTAAATTCAGATTCCGCTTGAAAAGCTTATTCCGCTTGAAAGGGACTGTTTTTGAAAAACGGGTTTCCGAATCATGGATATAAATTTCTTTAATATGAATAGTGAAACACTTAACAGAATTAATGTATTAAAGAAAGAGTTTGACTCGTTTTCAGGTTGTCCAGAAGAAAATACAAAGAGTATCATTGGGAGGTATAGCCATCTTGTTCGCTTAATGTCTGAGAATGGTATTTAGAAAAGTCCAAATGAATGGGTTGAAAGATTGGCCAATGCCATACCTCAACAAAAGTGGGGTACATATCTTTTGGATTTAAAAAGAACTGGAGAATACTCTAGATTGACAATTTATCAATTCATTGAGAAACTTGAAGAACAGATGGAGAGAAATGCTAAGAAGAAGAAAAAGTCAAAATGAAAAATCAATACTAAAAAAAAGCAGAAATAAAGGTGTTCAAGTGGGAGAGGAACAGAATGAAGAAATTTCAGTTTTGAAAGACGAGAAGAAAGCTGATGAGAAACAGATTTTTGATTTGAAGGAAAATTGTGAGAAGTTGAAATCAGAAAATGACAAACTGTTAAGTAATTTGAACAGTTTGACATTAGAAAACAAAAGTTTGAAAGAAAAGGAAAAAGAGTTTGAAAGAAAAAAGAAATCTTCAGAGGATGAAGATTTCTGGATGAAGCTTGAAAACAAGAAGTTGAAAGAAAATGCAAAAATTTTTGAAGATAAAATTAAAAGTTTTGAAAATGAAAAATCGAAAATTGAAAAGGAATTTCAAAGTCAAATAAAAATTTTTGAAGATGGGAGATCTGTTTTTAGCAAGAATAATATTGAAAAACAAAAGGTAATAAATTCCCATCTTCAGACGATTATTCGACTTGAAAAAGAAGCTGAATGTGCTCGAAAGACAATCAAGGCTCATCTTGAACGAATATCTCAGCTTGAAAATGAAGCTGAGAATTCAAGGAATAAAATAGATGAGCTTGAAAAGAAATTGAAAGGTTTTGTGACTTCATCTGAGTTCCCCTGTCCAAAACCGATCAATTCCGTTCCAATAAGTGACAATGTCACAAACTTTGACAAAGTCAAAGTTGAAGATTGTGATGAGAAAACTGGTGATGAAGTTGAGAAAAGAAAAATATTTTTGAAATTAAATGAAATGTTTCAAGAAACTGTTTTACATTCTACTGAGAAAGGTGAATGCTCAACGCAAAAACCTGTAAAGAAGAATGTGGAACAAAAACAAAAGGATAAAAAGCCAAAAATTGTTCAAAAAGAAAATAAAAGCTCATCAGTTCAATCATCCAATCGTGATAAAAAATCACAAAAAGTTGAAAAACAAAACTCAAAAATTGTTGGTAATAAGTGGTGCAGGTTTGACCACAGTGCTCAAAAGCCAAATCCAGCAAACAAGAGGAGAAATGATTATCACCAAGCCAAACAGTGCTATGATCTGAATGTTTGGGCAGAAGGTGGTGATTGGTACGATAACAGAGTGTGTTACACTTGTGGTGTGAGAGGACACATTGCTGTTAACTGCCAGAGTTGGAGGTTTGAGTCAAGGAGATGCTTTAACTGCAACATCATTGGCCATATTGCTAGAGATTGCGCAATGAGATTAATGAGAAGATCGAGGGCTGAATCTCAGAAGCAGGTGAAGAAACCAGTCAATGTCAAGCCCAAAGAACAGAAGGTTCAAGAACCTAAAGTTCAAGAAAAGAAAGTGAAGCTTTCTCAGGGGCAAAAAGACAAACTGAGGAAGAAGAGGAAGAAGGCCAGAGAGTATCTGGAGAAGATTTTGTCCTCGGGTTCATCTGTTGGTATCAATAAGAGTTCTGATAAATTGCTTCCCTCGACTGCAAAGTCAAGAAAGACGAATTCATCAGATACAAATCTGAGGACAGAAGAGAAGAAGAAGAAGAAAGTTGTTGGCGATGAATCTGTTTCTGTGGAAACAAAGGAGCCACATGTCGGCGATGAATCTGGCTCATCAAAGTCAGACAAGCCACATTCAGGCAATGAATCTGGTATGGTAAAACCAGAAGAGCCGTGTGTTGAGGTAAAAAATGAGAATTCTGGTCTAACAATGGATGATGCAAATTTTCCACCATTGTTGAACAAGAATTCAAAATCACCCAAGGACCGTCAGGCTTGGGTGGATCTATTTAAATAGAAAAACCTGACATGCCGGAGATCCCAAGTTTGTAATCGCGGATCAGGAATCGGCATCATTCTTGTTATGTTAGATTTTGTGAAAGATTTTTAAATGTGTTTAGTTTTTACAGGTGATGGACTATGCCGGAGCTTTCAGGTTGGTAAGTGTGAAGCAGGAATCAGTATCTTTATTGGTAAAATGATTTTGTGTAGATGTGGTATTCGTACAAGTTGGTTGATGAAGGTTTACACCTACAAGTGGTAAATCAAGGACATTAAGTTGTACTTGTTTTTCCTACAAATGGTTAATCAAGGTCATTAGGTTGAACTTGATTGGACCAAACTTACAAGTGGTATTAAAAGAACAATGTGATGAACCAAACCCTTAATCTACAAGTGATAAAATCAACAAACTTATTTTCTAGAAAAATCATTTTGATTAAAACAAACTTAAGTGTTTTGAAATCTAAATGAGAAAATAGTTTGTTGATAGGGGGAGTTCGGATTGTTTATGCCTAAGTGAATGGCTATTTGAAGCGATTTGATATCGGTTGTCAATTTTCTTGTACAGTTTGTTTTCAAATTTCCTTAAATGTGTTTGCATTTTAGGGGGAGTAAAAATTTCAGAAAATCCAAAAACATTTGAAAATTTGAAAAAGACAAAAACATGATAAAATCAAAAATGAGTTTTTGTGTCAAAGAAGAGGAAATGATAGTACATAAGTAGACATTTACAGTATGCTAAAGAAATGTAATGATTAAATAGTATTAAACAGTCTCACTAATGATATGCCGATAGGTTTTTACACATTTAGTAAGCTTTTTCGGGATATAAACTTAAATTCAAACTTGCTTATTTCGTGGGGAACTCTACTTGGATATATAGGTAACCCCTGAAATCTCGTTTGAAAGGTCCTTTCTGAGATACTAGGTCTTTATGCTCAGTGATATCTGGGGTATTATTCCGGGACTTCTGCTGAATGGAAGTTCTGACCTAGTCCTCGAATAATACTTTCCGCATGCTTGAAATATAGCGCCGCCCTCAGCATAAAATGATGAGACAATAAAATTGCTAATCAATGTTGTTGTAAAAAAGATCCTCTAAAGGGGACACACCAAAAGTCGAGTCGTGATCTCTCTGCTGAACGGTAGTTCTGACCTGAGCTCTCACGGTTTCGTACTGCTTCATAATTTATTAACCCCTTACAGATATCATCTGTGGTATACTCACCTGTAAGACTGAATATTGGGATCTGGATACGGGAGTATATTCAAGAGGTGGGACACATGAATGTGTTTAAGTCCTTAAAACACCTAACTCATATCCTGAATCAGTTGAAATTTGTGTGAGAATTTAAGTGGATCAGTATATCGGCAATCTAAGTGAATTGTTTAATTCTTAATGTGTAACTAAGCTCAACGGTACTTGTGACTTGTCAAAAACTGATATGATCCTCTTACACAAACTCACAAAAATATTGTCTGTAAATATTTCTTTACTGCATTTCTTTACATTCAAAAATCCAAAAAGATTTTCGGTGTGTTTTAGCATAAACTTTTAAAAAACTAAATTTTTTTTTCGACAACTGATGTTGGAGAGCTGATTTTCAAAATTCCAAGTGCTAAACATGATGACATTTTTGTGAGGGAGAGTCTGTGTTTGAAAACAAATGCATTGTGATCAAATTTACAAGTGGTTCATCATGTGTGTAGTGAGAGGGAGTCTGAGTTAGTGCATGCTTCTATTTTTGAAATGTGTAAATGTGTGAAATTTACTTTGAGGTAGAGATTGTGCAGATAACCTGAGCTAGACGAGAGCCAGGTTACGATCTTGGAACAACGTCAAAGCTGAGTGATAGATAACCAGGTTGATCAATCGTGAGGATGCTTAAAGAGTCAGGTTCCGATACCTGAGGATGCTGTGGAAGAGCATGAGCCAGGTTTCGATTCTGTGGACAAAGTTTAAGCCAGGCAACGATCTTGAACCGGAGAAAGTCAGATTACGATCCTGAAACAGATGATGCTGATGAACTGAAGGAATGCCAGCACATTGTTAGGGGAAGTCTGTTAATGCTGAGTAAAAGAGTGAAGCCCAGAGACTGATCAAGACTGAAGATGCGAAGACTCAACACGTAAGACTCGTCAACATCTGAGGGGGAGTCTGTTAGTGCATGCATCTGTCGACTTCGTCTTGTATCGAGTCTTAGTCTAGATATGTTAGATCAGGGCATGTAGATCGAGAAAATAGGAAAGTTTATAGCTGATTTCCCACGAAATGTTGATTTCCCACGAAATGAACATTGCACTTTCGTGGGGAATCAGAAACTCTATAAATAGGCTAGTGATCTTTTCATTTGGTGGGGAATCAGGATATTGTACCGAAGTGTTGCCGGTGTGTTTTCTGATTGTAATTGTTATAATATCAATCAGAAGAGTGTTTAAAGTGAAGAACTAGCTGTTTCTAAGTCAGTTTCTTGTTTTCCGCACCTGAAACTGATCAAAACTTCTCTGAACGACTCGTTCAGGTCTATCACACGATCCTACAACGTTCTGTATCCTACACCAAAATATTGTTTTAATGGTGTAGGAAACGTAGAAAATGTAAGATCATGTGCAGGATTGTTTTTATTGTGTAGGATGCACAACTATTTTATAAGATAGACTCATTAAATGATTAGAGTTCATTAATTTGAATATCAAAAATAAATAATAGACTCATGAAATGATTTATTCAAATTACCTTTGTATCCTTTATCCTTCTTATTCTTAACTTTTAATTCTTCTCATTTGAACTCTCCACTATATATATATATTGTTGGTGCATAAATATCTGTTAACTTCGTCTTTGTAGAGTTTTGTGTTTAGATAGGATAGAATGGTGCTTGGTACGTCGAAAAACAGGTTTTACATGTTGTAAGGTAATTTCGCACGAAATAGCAATGCTATTTCGCGCGAAATTAACAAGGCTAATTTCGCACGAAATTAGCATTGCTAATTTTGCACGAAATTACCACCTCTATAAATACCAAGCATGACCATCTTATTTGTAACTTTTCCGATTCTGAGTCGAGGTGCTGCCGAATTGTAATCAGATCTGTAAAAGCTCAGGAAATCAGTAATAGATAAAGATTAGAAAGGAACAAGCTGTGTTAACATCATTTACATTGATTCCGCCTTTGTTTTTGATGATGAACTACTCAGATTGACTTGTTAGGGTCACACGAATGATCCAACAAGTGGTATCAGAGCTCAGGACGAGGAGTTCATACCAATTCAGCTTGAATTCATCGGATTCTATCACTTCTACTCTTTCTTTTCTGATTTGAACGAAATTTAACGGTCAAAATGGCTTAAAATTCACACATGTCAAGCGAAACATAGTTTTAACTAATCCTTGAAAGAATTGGACCATAATTCGAACTAAAACAGGATCCATTTGACAAAAAGATGTTCGACTTGCTGATGTCATTCTTATTTAGCACGAAATCAGCATATTGGTTCTAATTTCACATGAAATTTGCATTTTGTTCCTAATTTCATACAAAATTATCATATTTCGCACCAAAGGTTATTTTGTGTGAAATCATATTTCGTGTGAAAGTTCTATTTCATTTGAAAGTGTTTGTAAAGTCCAAAATTTTTCTAAGTGTTTGTTGATCATTTCAGGTAATTGAAAGATGGATGATTTCAATCCGTTCTATGATGTGTTTGCTTATACCAGTGGTTCAGGAGATGGCACATCAAATAACACGAATGAAACTACACCAACACCGAATGCAAAGAAAACTCTCAATGATGCTTTGAGTGTAGAGAGTGCGTACGGGACGTACAACAAACCTCCAAAACTGTTGGCGATTGAAGATTATAATAGGTGGGCTACAAGATTTGATGAGTAGCTTCAAGCTTTTGCATATCAAAGCTGGAAAAGTTTAAAGAATGGTTACGTTAGAGGAGAACGGTTTGGTGAAAGTTTGACAGATCCTGATGATATTGAAAGATATATTGCTGAACAAAAGTGCATTGCGTTGATTCATCAGTCTGTGAGAGATGATATAATTTCATTGATTGAATATGAAAATTCAAAAGATCTTTGGGAGAAACTGAGGGTAAAATGTGTAGGTAGTGCTGAGATAGTAAAAAACAAAAAGAAACTGTTAAGAAAAGAGTTTGATTTGTTTGGTTGTTTAAAGAACAAGTCTGTTTCCAAGATGATTGAGAGATTCGGGCATCTAAAACTGGAGCTGGCAAGACACAAAATTGTATATACTCAAGAAGATTTGGTTGACAAACTGTTCGACTCACTGCCGAATGAACAAGATTGGCAGTACTTTGCATTGATGCTGAAGAATACAATCAAGTCTGAAGAGATGACAGTGGATCTGCTTATCGAAAGACTGGAGAGTCACGAGTTGGAGATTAAGAAATCTAGCAAAGTCAACAATTCATCTTATCAGCAGAATGTGGAGTTGTACTACAGAGGGAATCTACCAAAGACTGGTTCTCCAAGAACAGCATTTTCTGCAAAGAGTTCAAATAATGTGAATCAAGAAACTTCTCACAGTGGTTTTCATAGTGGATCTTCTTCAACAAATTCAAACCAATCTGCATCAAAGAATCTGTTCCAATGTAACATTGCTGTGGATCTGAAGAATGCTCAAAATTTCAGTGAAGAGTCAGCAAAACAACAGATGGTGTTCTTAGCATCGGTGTTAGAATCATATGAGAGTCTCGTGGCGGGCAAGATTGGAAACACCAACCTGACTAAGGAGGACTATGATCAAATAGATCCTGAAGAGATGGAACTGATCGATATCAGGTGGTGTATGGCCAGTGCAGTCCGGAGAGCCCAAAGGTTCATGGAGATTACAGGCAGACATTCAATTGGCGGACTGTCCACAAAACTTGGCTTTGACAAATCAAAAGTCACGTGTTTCAGGTGTAAACAAAAAGGACATTTTAAACGTGAATTTCGTAATGCTCCTGCTGATGATACTGCAAATCCATTTCGCGAGGATTACTACAAAAGAGCGATCTATCATCAGAATAAATCAGAACCGCCCAGAATGAAGCAGCTTGAGGATGTCCCCAAAGAAAAACCAAGAGCACTTGCTGTTATTCATGATGATGAAGGTTTTTATTGGAGTGAACTGCTACCAGAGGAAGATGCAGTAGGATATGCTTTCGTAGCAGAAAAGATTACTCCTGTCAAAGACACCAGAACTGAAGAACAAAAATACCTCGCAAGAAAGCAGAAAGCAGAATTCAAGATGATCAGATTATCTAAGGTGTTCAGCGATGCCAAGAAAGCAAAGAGATGGGATGCTGATAGAGAATGTTACCTTGATCCTCAAGGAAACATTGCTATTGATACGAAAACTCTTAGTATTGAAGCTTTCATTGAGGAATTTGTTGCAGAAGAAGATGCCAGACAGAGAGAATGGTGGGGAGGAGGAGAAGCCGTTGAAAAAGAAAAAAGAGATAGAGAAAAAGTCACAGTCTAAGAAGATTGATGATGGGATTATTGATACTTCACAAGAATTTACCGCTGAAAACTTGGGGAATATGGCTGACAAAGTGCTTGCTGCAAAGGAACTTGAGGTAGACTCTAAGTCTGAAACTGAGTCTAAAAGCAAGGTCTGTCCAAACGTTTCAGCAAGTGAGACAGGTAAGAAAGTCAAAGGTGATAGTGACTGCAAAAGTTGCATGAAAAACTGCAAGTTTTGTAGTACACTCACTTACCTTAGTGATACAAAGGTTGAAGAACTGACAAAAGGAGTCAGAAAGGTTGAAGATCAGATTCTAGATCGTGATAAAATGCTAAAAGCTTCAAATGATCGAGCTAACAAGTTAACTGAGAAAATTGAAAATGATAAAATTGAAGTAGAAAGAATTAAGAAAGAAAATGAAAAATTGGTTCTTGAAAATCGTAAAATTTCAGAAAATTTTGACAAACTAAAACGAACGGTAAAAGATTCTGATGAAAGAAACGGTAAAACCAATAAAGAAAATGAGCATTTAACTGTAGTTCTTAGACACAAAGAAGAGTAAATCAACCAACAACTGGATGAGATTGCTAAATTGAAGCTTCAGTTTGAAGAAGCTAAGATTGAGAATGAGCGCATCAATCTGAAATTAACAAGTTACAACTCCGCAAGCTTTGTTTTACAACATATTGTTCCTAAACCCATCGGGAAAAACAAAGCAGGAGAAGATGTTTACTTGGATGGAACTGGGGTTGGGTTTCATCAGGTTCCACCGCCAGTGGTAAACAATTTCTCAAAGAAAAAGTCCGGGTTGGTTAATGATGAAGATGAAACAATGGAAATAAAACTTCCAGAGTCAATTGATGTTACATTTTCTTCATCTGATGATAGTGTTCAAACTGACATTGTGAAAGGCATGGCTGAAAGTGTTTTGAAGTCTGATAGTGATTCAGTTGAGGATGAAGAGTGTTTTCTGAACAATTACATTCCGAAACTAAAATCCAAAAACAACTTAAATGAAGAACCTACTCTTGTCATGTACAAGATGTCGGGATCGGATAAGTTGTATTCGGATTCTGAGTTTCCTCTGGAGAATGTTAATGTTGCTAAATTGACAAATGTTTTCAAACTGGTTAAAATTGGTTTGTCTGAAGTAGAAGGTTTGAATCAGACAAAGAGGCAAATGAATTTTGAAAAAGATAAAGCTTACTACAAGAAACCTGTTGTTCCACCGCGTTTTTATAACAACAATCGAAACAGATGGTCGGGTGGTTATCAGGGTGGTAAGAATTTTCAAAGGAGAAATGTTCAAAATAGAAGGTTCGATGAGAAAAAGGTGTTTGTGAATGGTTCGAGTTCACTTTCTGATGAAGAACCTGAGATTTTTTCAAAAACAAACAAAGAGTTCTTGGAGAAGAAGGCTTCACAACCTCAGTCTGAAGGTACAAGTTGGGTAGTTGACACCCGAACATGCTTCAAATGTAATCAAGTTGGACATATTGCACGAAAGTGTACCAATTTGAAGCCTAAGACTGAAGTTGTGATGAATTGAAGAAAGAAAGATGATGTGAAGGGAAAAGCTCCATTGGTTGTTGAGAAAAAGGTTTTGAAAAATGACAACACAAAGATAAAAACTGAACCTGTTAAAAATGTGGTAACTAAAAATGACAAGTTTTACCAACGGGTTGCATCGTCTCAACAAACATGGAAGCCAAAAGTGGTTGAAAAGAAATCAAGTGTTCCAAAACCAGAGGTTTTAGAGTCAGAAAAACAATCGTCTTCTACCACTCCGGTAAAGATGAATGTTCCTTTGGATTATTATGAGAAACTTGAACCAAAAGAGTCTGTTACTTCTGAGAAAAAGGTTGTTTTGAAGAAAGACCAACCATCTGTTCAACCTCAAAAAGACGAATTTTTCTTATACAAAAAGGTTGAGGTTGGGTCTGCAGAGATCTTAAAGATGAATGATAAAAACTTTCCACCACTTTACACTACAAAATCTCACATTAAAGTTCAGTTACCTGAGTCGAAAGAGGCTTGGGTAGCATCAAAATCTCACTAAATGTTTCTGATATGTGCAGGAGCTTCCAAGATCCGTTTCACGATGGATTATGGATAGTGGAGCTTCTCGGCACATGACGGGGAAAACAGCCCTATTGTACGATGTTAGAAATTTCAATGGTGGTTATGTAGGTTTTGCAGGCAATCAAGGTGGTAGAATAGTTGGAGAAGGAACGTTATCCAATGGGATTGTTACGTTTGAAAGAGTTAACTACATCGCCAAGCTTGAAAACAATCTTCTGAGCATATCTCAGATATGTGATCGCATGTATACAACGCACTTTACAGACAAAGAATGTTTGATCTTGAAACCAGGATTTGTTATTCCTGAAGAATGGATTATCATGAGGGCACCCAGAGTGAATGATCTGTACGTGTTGGACATGAGCATAGCTACTACAACCACGGGTCAAGCACACTGTTTTGTGTCAAGAGCAACTGAAAAAGAATCAAAGTTATGGCATCGAAAGATGGGCCATATTCATTTACGAAAAATGAATCACCTGGTGCATAACGACTTAGTTACTGGTGTTCATGTGAAAGGTTTTCATCTGGAAGGAGAATGTATTAGCTGCGTTAAAGGAAAGCAAAAGAAGAAGTCTCATCCCAGAAAGAAAGTCAACTCAGTCTCAAGACCGTTAGAGAGACTCCATATGGATCTGTTTGGTCCAGTAAACGTCAAAAGTATTACAGGGGATCTCTACTGTCTAGTGGTAACGGATGATTTTTCAAGGTTTTCATGGGTTTCATTTATGAAGTCGAAAGATGAGACGTTTGATAGTTTGATGGCATTGTTCAGAAAAATTGAAAATTTGTACCAAAGGTGTATCAAAAGAATCAGAAGTGATAATGGTACTGAGTTCAAGAACAACAAGATGGAAGAATATTGTGATGAAAGAGGTATATTGCATGAATTTAGTGCTCCTTACACTCCGCAGCAGAATGGAGTAGCTGAAAGAAAGAACAGAACGCTAATTGAAACAGCTAGGACGATGCTTGCTGATTCAAAGCTACCAGTCACCTTTTGGGCAGAAGCAGTATCAGCCGCATGCTATACACTCAACCGGGTTCTCACAGTGAAGAAATTAAATAAGACGTGTTTTTAGTTGATCAATAACCGTAAGCCGAACCTGAAGAATTTAGAACCGTTTGGGTCACCCTGCACAGTTCTAGAGCCTTTTGGTAAATTTGGTCCAAAGAGCATCGAAGGAATTTTCGTGGGTTATTCAAGTCCATTGAAACAAGTCTTTGTTCCAAGCTTGAAGCGGATTATTGAAGCACACAATGTTGAGTGTCAAGGTTACACAATGCCATCACAGAATCCTGGAGATTCATGGCGTTTTCATTATGACACTTTGTGGGATTCGTTTGACATGGAAGAAGAAAAGGAAGAAGAAGAAGATTTCTTTGACGAGTTGGATATTCTAAGAGAGTATGAAGAATCGCAGGAAAGATTCCCAGCAAAAAATTTTAGTCATCAACGACAAGCTTCGAACGATGATTAAGCAGGTCCAAGTAATGCTGGAGAACATGATGATATTCAACAAAATGAAGTTGCTCATGATAATCAGACGACACAGAATGATTGTCACACCCCGAAATTATCAGAGCTGGCGTGACTGGACTGGTATCTTCATTGCACAGCGGAAGCAAATAAGCATAGACTTCTAGAAACTGAACGCCTGCTAAGTACTCGAATCTCCAATGGTTCTCCTATTCCAACCGTGCCTTGTATTAGAAATGCAACCTGAGAAAGAACATGCGAGAAAAATCAACATAATGTTGAGCGAGTTCATAGTTTGTTCGTAAAAGATTTAAGATAAATCTTTTGAGTTGTGAAAGGTTTGAGATAAATCCTTTGAGTTGTGAAAGATTTGAAATAAATCTTCGGAATAACCGGTTTTTGAAGTAGTATTGAGAAAATGAATTTAAAAACCATTTTCTTGCGAAGTTATATGGAAACGTTGTGTTTGTAACACGTTATGTTCATAAAACCATGTTTTTGTAATGTTCGTGAAATCATCAATGCCCACCCTGACTTTGACCCGCATAATCTTATGCCTTAAATTTTGTAGAAAACATGGTATTTAATTTGTATGAACAAGTATGTTTCGTACGAATAAAATTCCTGGTATGTAGCAGTGTAAGAGGACTTGTGATCACCAATGGTTTGCAAGGCCATTAGTATGTTGTGAAATGCAAATAGTAAGATACAACCTAGCCGATTTCTGCGTTGGGCAACCAAGTCACTCCAGGTCCGTTGTGGTTAGCCTCCGAGAGGTCCGTTTGGCCTAGAGCTGGGCTCGCTACACCCAGATAGATCTACCGCTCGAGTCCCTCGGTGTTCTAACTACCCATTCACATGATCTAAAACCTCCTTACGTTAACATACCGTGTATAAAATAAATCCCTAGTCACCCTGACCAGGCTCCTAGTCACCCTGACCAGATTTCCTGGTTACCCTAACCAAATCCCCGGTCACCCTGGCCGAACATCATTTACATTTCGAAAGTAAGCATTTGTTTTTGTAAAAACCGGTATGTTTAGTATAAACCTTTCGTAAATCATTTGTGTTCCTCGAAATCCCTTCGTAATATGATTTAGAAATACGAGTTTTGCGTTAGTTCAAAACTTTGTATGTTTTTGCAAAATGTGCATGTCTTTCCACCCCGAAAACATTTACAAAAATGTAAAGCAGTAAAAAGTAGGGGTTATGAACTCGCCTGAATATTCCTGTGCAAAGCTAGCTAATTACGACTTCCTTGATGTCGTTTCCAAAGTGAGACTCGCTAGCGTGCATTCTACAATATTCCTAACACGGAATACCTAATAAGTTTCTAAATAAACGCAGTATTTAAACTACGTGCCATCGAGCTCTACCGAATCGTTAATCGGACGATTCAACGGTAAATTGTTAACTTAATAAAAAAAATGATTAAGTTAAACTTGTTAAGTCTCGTTTAATGTCAGTAGCAATTTAATAAGTCTTGAAAAAGACTTAGTTTCCGGGAGACTTAAAAATGAATAAATATTTATATAAAAATATATCGTTGTAGGTGTGTTAGCCGTCTCGAGTAGTCATATGTGTATAAAAGAATATTTCTATGAAAATATCATATAACAAACTCGTATCGTATATTGCGTTTCGTATATAATAACTTGTATTATATATATCACGTCTTGTGTATATTTGCCGAAAATACACGTATATGCCGTCTAGGCGTATAAAATAAATATGAAGAGTTATATTTATTTTATAAAGAAATCGTCGAGTTGTTATGTTTGAAAATAAATATAAACCATATTTATTTTTGTAAAAGATTTCGCGTTGTACGACATCTAGAATAAATATATAACTATATTTATTTTGTAAAAGTATACGAGTTGACGACGTTCGAAATAAATATAACATTATATTTATTTGTAAAAGTGTTTGGAATTATCAAGGTTTGAAGTATCATAAACTCGAATTCCTTTAAGCGTCGTTTTTGAAATATAATACGTGTCGTGTTTAAGGGTTTTTCTCGAAAAACGGGCAGAGTTTCCTCTATTTTTGGACGCCCCGACAACACAAGTTGTCGCTTTATTTTCAAAAATTCAACATAATTTAATCAAGATTCAACTATGTGCAAACTTGTCTAATATATAACGAATGTAATTTATAATTAGTCGGTTTCGAGAGCTCGTTATCACGTGATACGTTAAAAGTATAAAACACGAAATAGTAACGCCGTTAAAATCTTTACCACTTCTTCGAGTCGAAAGTCGAGCTGACCGAGTCAACTCGCTGAGTTGACTGAGTTTGACTGAGTTGACTCGGTTTGACCGAGTCAACTGAAACCGAAACCGAGCCGTCTGAACGAACCGCTTGACCCGAACCGAACCATCTGAGCTGACTCGCTGCTGTTGACCGAGTTGACTCGGTTGAGTTGACCGAGTCAACTTGCTGAGTTAACCGAGTCAACTGAGTTGACTCGCTGAGTTGACTCGCTGAGTTGACTGAATCGTATACAAAACTGACCCGAACCTTCCTGTTGACTGAGCCGGATGAGCTGAACCAAAACTCGAACCCGCTGACCCGGAACCCGAACCGAAACCCGAACAGAACTGGACCGAGACCTGCCTGAACCGAGCACCCGAACATGAATGGAATTGAATCGTGTCATATAACCACCTTCACCCGGGATACACGTCGGGCCGAGACAAGGACCGCTGGGTAAAGGTACCGACCACCGGAAAAAGTGGACCGACCGGCGGTCCGAGACACCTACCGCCGTTCACCACCACCATCGGTCCTTTCTCCCTCCTCGCCGCCTCTCTCTCTCTCTGGCTCCTCTCTCTCTCTTACTTCTCGATCCTGTTCTCTCTCCGTTTCTCTGAGCTCATCGCCGTCGTAAGCCATCGCCGGCCGTCACTCACCACCACCGATGGTGGTGGTTGTCGTTTCATCTGCCGAAGAGGAGGGTGTGGGGTGAAGCAAGAGGTTGGTGAGGATGTGCTGCTACAAACGGAAGTGGGAGAGGGAGCTCAGAAAGTGTGATAGGGTGTTTGGCTTAAGATAGTTGTTGTCTGCAATTATATTCGAGAGAGAGAGGCAGGGTTCTTTTTGTATGAGTATTGTTGTGAGTGTGAAAGGGTTTAGGTGATAGTCTTTATTTATAGAGTGAAGAGTTTTTATTTTCCTTTGAGTAATCAAATTGCACTTAGGTTAGATACTTTATTCTTTGAATCAAGATCCCATGAAGAGATTGTAGAGATATCGAGAATCTTGTTTAGATTTGTAGGATCTTAATAAGATTTTGTACATATTTACTAAGATTTTTAGAGATCTTACAAAGATTTGTTAAGATTCGCCAAGATCTTGTATTATGTGCAGGTTTAGGCTTGTGGCTTTTGGGCTTGGGCCCAGGGCCCTCAAGCTCAATCCTCGTGTTTAAGCGGCCCGTAATTCCTACGAGACCTGTTGACAAAAACCGAACCCCGTTATACAAAAATACGGTCGGTAGTCGTTGTAGTCGCGTTCGCGCGTTGATAACGGTAATAATCGTGAAAAATTATATCGTTGCCATCCTTAATCCGTTTTTCGATCCGGTTCCGACTGTAGTCACTAAAATTTTAATTACGAAGCTAAAACATATCGTAAAAATTTAATATTTGACGGCGTTGTCAGTATTTTGCACGGTATCAGTTCGTTGTCGTTTGATGTTCCGCAGGTTCCACGCGAATCTTCACACGCGTACTGTAAAGTCGGATAAACGTTCCGAGGCACTCCAAAGGCCTAATTAAGTTAATTCGTGCTGTAAACACCATTATTTGTTGCGTTAATTACTTGTAAATTACGTAATTAGGAGCCGTAAATTACGGGTTGTCACATTCTCCCCCTGTTACAGGAATTTCGTCCTCGAAATTTAGACTATGTCATCCCCTCAGAATTGTGTTATTCGCAGGTAAGTCCGAATAATAACAAAGTGAATGACCGCGTAGTCGAACAAGACTTATTCGAATCATGTGAATTCAAGGGCATTCCTTCACAATAGGAATCCCAACAGTTTAAAAGAATTTGTGTCTCAGTAATTGATGTCAAAAGGAAACGAGACGTAATGAGACAGTCATCAGTGCGACTAAGTTAACAAGGATCCAACAATGAACAGGAACTTCGACCAATCGAATTCCATATTAACGTTTATAACATGTGAATGAGTTCTAGAAGCAATAACATCCACTAGATGAACTTAGAATCGACAATTTCAAATGTAATAGTTTGCATG
>JARYGA010008828.1:0-23983 GCA_030545235.1 Helianthus tuberosus | reverse complement strand
CGCTCTACAAACTTCGGAAAAACATGTTGATGACCAGACGGAGAACCAGACAATGAACTTTGTGATCTAGATGGGCTTGGACCTAAATCACATCCGTTGGTGTGTTGGGTGTAATTATTCTGATCATTTCGTTTTAAAATTCTAACTTGTTTTATAAACTCAATGTTAGATTGATCCTGAAATGTTTCAAGTTTGTCTGAACTCGTGGATCCAACAAAGTTCATTTTCGGTTCTCGTTTCTTAACAGGAGCTCTTTTGTTTTGCACCTTTTGTTGTTGAACCTTAGGTTGCTCAACCTTTGATTGTTGAATTTTAGGTTGTGCAGCCTTAGGTTGAGTAGCCTTAGACTGTTCAACTTTAGGTTGTTGAACCTTTGGTTGTTCAGTCTTAGGCTGCTGAACTTTAGGTGCTTGAACATTCTTGTTCTGAGCCTTCTTTCCCTGTACCTTACCCTTTCCGGAGTTGACTTGTTGTTTTTGGTTTCCGTATTGTTTTCTAATTTGTTCACACGGAATTGGATCACATTGAGTGACGGTAACTTTGCCACTTTTGTTCCCCAAAAACTTGTAGGATCGTTTTCGGATCCGAACGAGTCGGTTAGAAGAGTTTTTCACCAAAACAAGAGGCGGAAACAAATGTTTCGGCGTAATTCAGCACGTATTCACCTTTAACTGTTGTTTGTATTGATATACGAACTATTACAGACCTTACAACAACTTCGGCAGCACTTCGTGGCTAACCGGAAGACAATCACCTAGAACTATGACTGAGATATCGCTTATGTGTCTATATATATATGACGTGATTCCGCTTATATGGTCGTGACACAAAAACGGAATCATCACTTGACATATGAGCGATACCTATCATTGACACATGAGCGGACCTAGGACATTGACATATGAGCGGAATCTCATTTGACCAAATAAACAAAATCATTCCTATCTCATGCATTCTATTTTTGTCTTGTTATGTCATGATGTCATTGATGTTGTCACTATGATGATGTCATCATGACATCATGCTTGAATATCTTCGCAACGAACACGAAACTCGACATAAGACGTAGTTGACAGACGTAGTGCACCAACAAACTCCCCCTCGGATGTTGACGGAGTCTTCAGTGTCGAGTCTTCAATTGTCAATCTACAATCTTTATCGATCTTCAATCTTCCTCTGAAGTATTTGTCATTTCAAGAATCCTCAATTAATCTCTTACTCTTTCTCAAAATCTTCAGAGTCTGAATCTGGCTCTACTATCTTCAGACTCCCTCTCGATGTCCTCAGACTCCCCCTTTTGCTAAGCTGGGATCGCAGTCTGGAATTCACTTTCCACAGATTCTTAGATCGTAAACCTGCAAAAACAAAACTCTACCCAAAAATAAATTTTCTGATAACCATTTTGTGGATAAAATTTTCAAGTCTAATTTACCACATGCAGGAAAAACATTTTATAGCAAAACTTTTCTCATTTCATTTCAAAAATCTTCAAACACTTTCACCCAAACCATTTGTTCATCATGTTTAGCACTCGGAATTTTGAAAATCAGCTTTCCAAAATCAGTTGTCGAAAATCTTTTTAGATTTTTCAAAATTTATGCTAAAACACACTAAAATCTTTTTGGATTTTTGAAAGAAAAGAAATGCAGAAATGAAATATTTACAAACAATATTTTTGTGGGTTTGTGCAAGAGGATCATATCAGTTTTTGAGACAAATCATCAACACCGTTAAGCTTCATTTCATTTTAAGTTCTAAACGATTCACTTAGATTGTCAGTATACTGGTCCACTTAAATTCTCACACAAAGTTCAATTGATCCGAGATACGATATTAATGTTTTAAGAACTTGAACTTATCCGTGTGTCCCACTACTTGAATATACTCCCGTATCCAGATCCCAATATTCAGTCTTACAGGTGAGTATACCACAGATGATATCTGTCAGGGGAATAAATTATAGTACGAGGGCCGTGAGAGCTCAGGTCGATCTTTCGATACGCAGAGAGATGACGGCTTCGACTTTTGGTGTGTCCCCTTTAGAGGATCTTTTGCATTACAACAGCAGCGACTATCAATTTTATTGTTTCATCAGCTTGCTGAGGGCGATGCTATGTTTCAAGCATTTGCAGAAAGCATTATCCGGGGACTAGGCCATTGCTTCCGCAAAATCAGAAGTCCCGGGATAATACCCCAGATATCACTGAGCATAAAGACCTAGTATCTCAGAATAAGGGACCTTTCAAACAAGATTTCAGGGGTTACCTATATATCCAAGAAGTTGTTAACCCACAGAATAAGCAAGTTTGAAATTTAGGTTTATATCTCGTCACAATTTACTAAATGTGTAAAAACCTACTGGCACATCATCAGTGAGACCGTTTATCACTTTTTTATCTTTCCAATTCTTTAGCATGTTGTGATCGTCCACTGATGTACTATCATTTCCTCTTTTATGCAACAAAAACTCATTTTTCATTTTATCATGTTTTTGACTTTTTCAAATTTTCTAATGTTTTTGTATTTTTCAGAAATTATACTCCCCCTAAAATACAAATACATCTAAAGGAAATTGAAAACAAACTGTACAAGAACATGACAACTGATATCGAATTGCCTCAATTCTCCATCCACTTGGCATAAACAATCAGAACTCCCCCTCACAACAAACTATTTTCCCATCGATTTCAAAACACTTAAGTTTGTTTTAATCAAATGGTTTTTCCGGAAAATAAGTTTTGTTGATTTTACCACTTGTAAAATTGGGGATTAAATCATCACATTGTTTTTCAACCACTTGTAGAAAATCAGATACAACTTAATGTCCCTGATTTACCACTTTTAAGATCAATCCAATCAAACATTTTCAACCAAACATCATCTGTTGGTTGAATTCTCAATGTGCCGATTCCTACTCCTCGCTTACAAACCTGGGAGTTCCGGCAAGTCCTGCAAAACTTTCAAACATTTTATACAAACATGATAAAGAATGATGCCGATTCATGATCCACGATTACTAACTTGGGATCTCCGGCAAGTCAGGTTTTTACTCTTTGAAGAATATGTCCACCCAAGCCTGACCTTCCTTGGGTGTAACAACCTCTTCATCATCTTTTCTTTCAACTAACCTGTAACCTCCTCTTTTGGCAGCGTAAAATTCTTTAACACTTTTGGCCTTACCATTGATCATTTTGCCAAAAATGTGTTTCACTGTTCCGTTGAAAGCTTTATCAACATCAAATTTCTTCTTGTCAGAATAAAATTGATTTGAAATTTCAACTTTCCCAACTTTCTTTTTAAAATTTTCAGCACTCAAAGGTGGAAAATTCACATCATCCACTTTTGAAACTGATTTTTCAACATTTTCTTTAACAACTTTTGGCTCCTCTGATTTTGTGGAATCAGATTCATCACCAGAACTGTTTCCTGAACCCTTAACAACCCATTTTTGATTTATCAGATTTTCTTTTCTGTAGATCACATTCTTTGAACATTCACCAATCTCAAAGGTCGAATTTTCAAAGCCAGTAAACTTTCGGGTTGAAAGTTCAGTTTTCTCCACAACTTTCTCTTTTAGTTTACCAGATACTTCCTGTTTTGGTTTGAATGTTTTCGGACAATTCCTAGCAACATGACCAGCAATCTTGCACTGAAAACAAGTTCTAGTTTCTATCTTCTTTGGAACATGATTTTTCTTCAGCTCTTCTTGCTTTTTGGCAAGGAATTCTTGATTTGTCTCCTTCCAGAATGAACTCTTTTGTTCTTTCTCTTGACTTGTTCCTGAAACAAAATCAGTTTTTGGTTTATAAATTTCCTCATTTTTATAATTTTTCGGTGGTATAAAACCTAGACCATTTCTTTTGAAATTACGGCTTTGGTTTGGCTTCTTTTGAAAACCAGAACCAGAACTGTAACCCTTTTTCTTGTTTAATCTTTGTTGAACTCTTGAGGTGTATTTTTTAGGTTTATCAGTAAGATTTAAATCTTTCATTTCAAAAATATTAATTTCTGTTAATTTGAAAACCTTTTTGATCAATTCAGTTTTAACACCTCTTAATGGAAAATCTTCATCAGAATATAATTTGTCAGAATCTTTCAAAGTATATGCCACTTTAAAAGATTCATCATTCAAATTAGATTTTGATATCAAAAACTCTTTATCATAAACCCGTTTCTCCTTTTTTACTGTTGACTTTGATGTATCGGACTCAGACTTTGACTTGAATTTGGACTCCGGTTTTGACTCCTCACAATCATCTTTATCTAACACCTGATCGACCACACTTTTTATCAATTTTGACTCATGATCAGTATCGGACGAAGTGTACGTGACATCAATATTTTCTGGCAAGTTATCCGACGGCCCAGACTCCCATTGTAAGTTTATTGCCTTTTCGACTCTTTCGGAATTTGGATTTCGTGGTAAAAATCCATTTTCGACCGGGGGCGGACATCTAATGTAGTCCACACTTGGTTTCTTACCAGAACTTGTCACTTTATCTTTTGTCACAGATTTCTTTTCTTCAGACATCTTCACATCTTCAAACGTCTTCAATTCTTCCACAACCGGATAAATCCTGTCAACAACAAAAGTAGAACATGAGTAACTGTCTAATAATTTCTTAACTTTCTCAGTTTCTATCTTTTGTGTTGCCAACTCAAGCTCGAGATCTGCACATTTCTTAATGTTATAGTTTGCCGTATCAAGCTGTCTCAGATAAGCTATCTTCAAAGTATTCATAGCTTCAGCTTGTTCACCATTTGAATCAGTATACTTGTTGATTTCTCTGTTCATTGTATCATATGATTCTTTCAATCTGTTTATGTTGTGCAGCAATTCATTGTTTTGCTTGATTAAAGAATCACAATTCATGCACTTTTCAGGATCTTTGACAGGTTCTGCATCAACTTTGATCTCAAATTCAGGAACTTCTTTGACACTTCTGCTTGATTGTAAAAACTCAGCTCTTCTTCTTTTCTCAGCTTTCGCTTCGTTCTTCAATCTCTCTTCTTCTTCTTCCTCTTCTTTGTTCTTCCTTCGTCTTTCTTCAGCTGCTTCCATGACTTTTCTGCATCTTTCTGCGCATTTCAAATCATAAGCATTAGCAAAGAAAACATTAACATTTGAAGTGTCTTTAGAAATCTCTTTGGCCATAAATTCTTGATCTGGACAAAAATTATCCCAATTGAAACCATCAGCTAGTTTTTCATCATCTTGTTCTGTCAAACACCCTTTGCTGTTTATTGGAACATATTTATCCCAACTGAATCCACCATCATTTCCCAGACAAGCTTTCTTTGAGTCTTTAATCTGCATCATTCCATGTGCAGTTTGTGCCTGATGCAGTGCTGGTGGTGTGATTTGATGATAAATCGCCTTTTTGTGATAATCGTTGTTTCCAAAAGGATTCTGAGCTCCAGTAGCTTCACGATTTTTGCATTCTCTCTTGAAATGCCCCTTTTCCCTGCAACGAAAACATGTAACTTTTGACTTATCAAAGCCTAAGTTTGAAACACTTGCATCAAGAAAGTCATTTCTTCCCGTGATTTGTTTAAACTTCTCAGCTCTTCTCATTACACTGGCCATACACCATTTAATATCCATCAATTCCATTTCCTCAGCATCAATTTGATCGTAATCCTCTTTCGTGAGCATTGGATTACCGATCCTTCCGGCTACAAAACTACTATAGGATTCCAACACCATTCCCAACAAAGACATTTGATTTTTTGCAACTTCTTCAGAATAATCTTGATCACTTTCAAGATTTAATACAATATTACATTGAAGTTTTCTTCCATTCTTTGTTGCAGAAATGTTTGGATCGAAAGATGAAAATCTAGTGTTGCTTGATCCCTGAGATGATCTCTTTTCAGAAGAATCTTTCACACTGTAAGCAGTTTCGATCTTTGGAGAATGATTTGTTGTTCCAGTAACACCACTCTTGTAATACAAGCTGATATCTTGTTCTCCATCGTAATTCTTCATCCTAGCAATCTTTCTTTGCTCCATTTCTTGAGCTTCCAGGTGTTTGATGAAATCTCCCAATGTTATTTTCTTGTAATCTGTTTTGTTTGACCGCAACATCATCAGAAATGTTCCCCATGTTTCATATGGTAGCGCATCTGCAAGTTTTTCAACCAATTCATCAGTATCTTTCTTAACACCAAGTTTCGTCATATTTCTCACCAAGTTACAATATCTATCAATTAATTGCTTGACACTCTCATTTTTCAATCCCCGAAATAAGTCAAATTCCTTTTTCATGAGAGACATCTTATTCCTGAGCATATCATCACTTCCAGTAAACTTTGCTTCCAACTCTTTCCATATCGAATATGAAGTTCCATCATGTTGAATAAGTATCAAAATATCTTCTTTTATCGCTTGCTGAAGCAGACTCACCATCAATTTCTCATCTCGATATTTCTTTTTATCTACAGTACTCATTTCTCTAAGTGTCAACGGAGTACCATTCACAACATCGTTCTTTGTGGGCTTAACATACGGCTCTTCAGTGTGTTCCCATGCATCCAAGTGATACGCCTCAACCCAATTTCCAAACCTTTCGGACCATCCATTGTAATCATCAATATCCATGAGTTTGGGTGGTTTCTGAGACGTCCCGGTTTCATTTTCATGCAAAGCACTCTGAGTAACTGTAACTGGACTAGCAAAAGCATTGTAAAACTCGTTCTCCATGTTTCGAATGTTCAAATGAGTTGTATCGCCTTGTAAAATACTTGTCGATTACCTGACAACACAAACAAACAACAATCAGTTTAAACGCTTATCAATTGACTAAATAAGACTGGTACTTGAACTGATGATTTTCCGTGCGGACTGAGAGTTGACCAACTGTGCAGACTTCTAGGACTTGGATCCAATTTAAAACGACTTGACCCTTTGAAACCTTTGAACTCCAAATTGTACGAACTTGACTTTATCACACAACTTGATCACACGAAACAACCTGACTGACCAATGTACTGATCACACCGTGCAAACTGACAACACTTCAAACCTGAACCTAACTACTCGGTATATACAAACTTATATATCACCAAACCATTTCAATATACACTTTGTATAAAATCGACAATATCAATTTTTAAAACAATTAAGACCTTAAAACTCCATCAAACTCATTGGGCTGCACACTTTCATCCAAGACACATGATTGGGCCTATGTAAACAAATAATAATATGATATGGTTGGGCCGCAATTTGTTCAACACATGAATTAAATCGGTAGATAATACTCAAAGGCCTACAATATTGATTACTACTAAAATCTCATTGGACCGAGATTATGACCCAATCACGTGTTATTGTATCAAACAATTTGGCTGCCCACTTTATCACATATGTCAGACACTTTTATCTTTTAAAGTATATCGATTGGACCGTAAATGAATAGTCATATAAAGCTGACAACTATTCACATTTCAATGAAATCAATGCCATGTTCAGATTTTGAATTGAAAATCAATTGTGATTGGACCTAAAATAACACTAAGCCGACAACATTAAAATTGATCACATGGGCAGATTATATCTTGTTATTATAAGACCAATATCACATGCAACAAACAGACAACATTCCTCAACTATTGGACCTTCAAACTGAACTAATACATAAATCGAATATGAATCACAGGCTCACTGACAAACCGATTGTAGAGTTTATCTCAACATTTACACACAAACCGACGTATTCACATGATCACATATTCCAACCAACTGACAACCTTGTTTAAAGTATCACACAATTCAATTTACTTTTCAAACGGTTCACGTAATTCGATGTACACAAAATTCTAAGTGTCACAATAATGAAGACCTTAAGTGTCACAAAAGCGGAACCACAAGTGACACAAGAGCGAAATCTGAAATGTCACAAAAGCGATACCTAGTGGTCACAAAAGCGGAATTAACTGTTCACATAAGCGGACCTTACTGCTGATGTCATTTTTGAACGTGACCGTAAAAGCGAAACCTCAAAAATTCGATGTTTTAGGTCGATTCAAGCTTTGAAACTTTCAAGGATTTACTTATACATGATTACGAACACACTGTGTGAATTTAAAGCGATTCTGACCGTAAAAATTTTTGATTTTCGAAAAAGAAAGGTGTAGAAACAGAAATTTCGGCTGAATTATAAAAATCTCTTCTTCACTGGCTCTGATACCACTTGTAGGATCGTTTTCGGATCCGAACGAGTCGGTTAGAAGAGTTTTTCACCAAAACAAGAGGCGGAAACAAATGTTTCAGCGTAATTCAGCACGTATTCACCTTTAACTGTTGTTTGTATTGATATACGAACTATTACAGACCTTACAACAACTTCGGCAGCACTTCGTGGCTAACCGGAAGACAATCACCTAGAACTATGACTGAGATATCGCTTATGTGTCTATATATATATGACGTGATTCCGCTTATATGGTCGTGACACAAAAACGGAATCATCACTTGACATATGAGCGATACCTATCATTGACACATGAGCGGACCTAGGACATTGACATATGAGCGGAATCTCATTTGACCAAATAAACAAAATCATTCCTATCTCATGCATTCTATTTTTGTCTTGTTATGTCATGATGTCATTGATGTTGTCACTATGATGATGTCATCATGACATCATGCTTGAATATCTTCGCAACGAACACGAAACTCGACATAAGACGTAGTTGACAGACGTAGTGCACCAACAAAACTTATCAGTGCATCCTTTAAAAATTTGCTCAATTAAATCTTGATTTACATTTTTAATTGGAAAATCTTTGTTAGAGTAGATTTTGCTATCTCCTTTGAGCGTATACAACAAGTTATTCTCTTCACGGCTAGATACAAGGGACTCCATTGCTTTTGACATTTCAGTCTTACTCGGTTTCACTGGTGGATCACACAGGATGTGATTCTCGATGGGAATATCTGTTGTAACCGAGTTAGACTGTTGTTTCACAATTTCTTCAGATTCATCATCCGAAGAATCAGCATCCTCAACAATGGGAGGACTCTGTTCCTTAACACACGATGAATCTGTCACATTCTCAGATTCTGATTGACCCGAGGATGATGTACCAGTTGTGAACCCGAGGCCTGCTGCAAAGTCATCTAGACCGAGTGGCACAGTAGGTTCAAAACGGGGCATATCCTCGTCATCAGGCAATTTGGAGTAATTGTGATTCATTGGGGGAGGACATGATTTGAATCCAATACATTTTGCATCCCCCTTATTCTTTCTCTTTTGAACGTCAATGATGTGATCCAGTACATAGCGGGAATTGGAATAGCTTTCCAGTTTCCGCTTAATTGTCTCACATTCACATCGAGATGTTGCCAACTCTACCATTTGCTTTTCAATTGTGTCAATAAGATTATTGTTAGCATGTTGTTTTCGCAAAACAGCCTTTTGTAATTCTGAAACATCATGTCTTAATGACGCAATTGTTGCTTTAAATTCCTTTTCATTTCTGGTTAAAAACAAGTTAGCTTCAGTTGCTTTAGAAAGATCTACAATCAAATCTTGATTGTGTTTGTATGTGATTTCAAACTGACTTTCCTTTTCAGCATATTTTAAACACTTTTCACATTCAATAGGAACAGAAGCAGAGTCAGAATTAGTATCACATACCTGAGAAGTTTGACCTTCTACGTGAGCCATAAAGGCTGTATGAAAAGAAAAGGATCCATCTTCAGAGAAGAACTGAGCAAGCTTCTCGGAAGTTCCAGCAGATTTCTGGCAAAGAATAGATCTCCTCTTGCATAATGCTTCAGCTTTAGCCAAAAGCTCATTAACTTCCAAATCTAAAGCATCACTTGATAAATCACCAGCATCAAGTGATTCCCCATCCATGCTCCCACTATAACCCGAACTATCTTCATCTTCTGAAGATTCACCAGCAGACACGGGTTCTACTACCTTCTCAATCACTTTAGCATAACATGCTGTTCCACCATTTCCTCCTTCTCCAAGCTGAAGGTTCCAATTGCAGATTTCATCAGCTTGAACAACCAATCCTCTGTGGGGATTAGTGTTTGTGGTTCCAGATGCATTTCCTCCAACGGGAACTATTGATCTGTCGGAATTGTTTCTGAAGGGATTCTGATTTCCTTGCTTAGGTGGCTTCTGACACTCCCGCTTGAAGTGACCCTTTTCACCACAATTGAAGCAAGTGACAGCATTCTTATCAAAACCATACTTGGTGTTGTTGTTGCTATTCAAGTTGGTTCTCCCCGTTCTTTCCGTAAACTCCTTTGCTCTTCGAATTGCACTAGCAAGAGCCCATTTGATATCCATCATTTCAAACTCTTCTCTATCCACTTGCTGATAATCTTCATTGGTTAGATTGATATTCCCAATCTGACCTGCGACCAATCCACAATAAGCACTAACCAAGGTGTTCAACATCTCCATATGCTCCTTGGCTATTTCGACACTGACTTTGGAAAAGTTGGAAGTGTCTAATCTGACTGTGTTCGGATTGGAAGTGGCTTGAAAGTTTGAAGAGCTTCCATAAAACCCTTGCTGTTGCGGTTGTTGCTGCTGAGCTGTCGGTTGCACATCCTGTTGTAGAGAAGAAGAAAGTGGTCTTGAATACATCGTGTATGCTGAAGGATCAAACTGATCTGTCGTGGAAGGTCCGGTGTTTGAGATGAAGGCTGTTTGAAGCTTCGCATGTTGAGAAGCTGGTTTTTCTCCACTGATACCTCCTGCAATCCCATAGTACATCTCTGGATTTTGAGGAGTTAGTGTTCTTTTTGCCTTAAGCTTTTCTTCTACATCCTTGTTCTCCAATTTTTGAATTAACTCATAAACGGTGATTGTGTCTAGAACACCATTTTCTTTGAGAATTTCAAGATAACCGCTCCACTTTGCTGGTAAGCTATCAGCGAATCTCTTCACCATTTCTTGTGGAGTGGCAGTGACTCTAAAAGCAAACATCTCGCTCAACAAGTGATGGAACCTTGTAGATAACTCTGCCAAAGTCTCATTCTCCATACACGTGAATCCTTCAAATTCTTTCTTCAGTAATTCTTGCTTGATCTTTCTAGATTGAGCATTTCCTTCACATCGTAACGTGAGCATATCCCACAAGCTTTTAGTAGTCGTGCAGTAAACAAACTGGTGGTAAATGTCTCTGTGAAGAGCTTGTGTGAGAATCATGAATGCTTTCTTTTCTAACTCAAATTTCTTCTTATCATCATCAGACATAGTGCTGTAAGTTTCTGGATTAGATCCTGCAACTTCCAAATCATTGTCAAATGCGGTGAAGAAGCACATCCATAGATCTTGACCTTGCCCCTGAACATAAGTTCTCAGCCTTTCTTTCCACCATCCCCAATCATTGATGTGATTTAGCTTTGGCGGTTTTATGCTTGTACCAGTTTCACTGTCGTTCTGCATCATAGCTTGAATGCTGCTGCTTTGATTTGTGACCAATGCCCATTGATTTGCAGTTATCATTGCAGCTTGAGGTGGGGCAATAGCCTGCATCCATGCAGTTTTGTTGAAATCTGACGCAGATTGCATAGCTGATGATTGTGTAGCTGATGATTTTGGAGTCAAAGTTGTTTGAGTCCACGCGGTTGGATCCCACTGACCGTTTGTTCCCATTTTATAAAAATTAATATATTAAGTGAAAATTGATTTAAAATTGAAAACAAGTTTTCCCTTTTTAAAAATTTAATTTTCACAAACTATGTTAATATCTCGAATGATAACAACCAGCCGAAGGATCCTTGATCGAAAGACCTGAAAAACACAAACTTGTTAAACTTAAACAGACTAGTATCGAAGGAACAGAACTTGTTCGAAGGATCAACAGTGTTCGAAAGATCACTGTTGAGTTTCGAACAATTGATTTCGAAAGACTCTCCAATCGTAGGATCCTTGTCTTTCGAATAAGAGCTGTAGATCGAAAGATATATCCTTCGAAAAGATTCCTTGGATTGAAGGATAAGTCACAGACTTCGAAGGATGTTCGAAGGATGATTATCTATCGAACCTCCTTTGATCGAAAGATGATCTTTCGACTTCGAAGGATATCCTTCGATCTGAACTGACACAGATGACAAAAGTTGACAGGTTGGTGAAAAAGTTGATTGGTTGGTAGAAAGCTTTCGGCAGAAGGTATGCTCAGACCATACATTCTGCCAAAACAAGATTTGAACAAATAAAATATTATCCAAAAGGACTGTTCTAACCCAGAAACCGGTCACCGGAGTTAGCCGGAGTTTGGCCGGAAATTACCAAACATCTCAAAAACAAGTTTTTAAGTTACCCAACCCGTCCTTTAACACACCCGGTTAGTTTAGAACACGTTTTAACGTCAAGAAAAACGAGAAAAACACAGAAAACGGGTGCTAAACCATGTGAGTTTTGTCCAAAAACACTCCAAAGTCTTGTATAAACTCGGTTTTTAACAAGGAAAAGAGCCACGGCTCTGATACCACTTGTAGGCCCCTCGGAGGTTGAGGTTAAACCTTATCCTTGTTATGTTTAACACACTAGCAAGTGCGGAATCCAAGCTAGAGTGCAAACCGGTAGTTTATATGAGAACACAAGCTACAAAGAGAAAAGTAGACACACGAGATATCAAAGTTATCTCTTGTATTTCAGTGGACACGGTTACAGCCCTTGACAAACTGAAAATGCTCTCTACAAGACTGAGTTCACTCCCTTCTCACACACACACTTCTGTCTATTTCTGTCTCTCTAGTGTCCAAAGATGAAGTGAACACATTACATGGATATATATATCCATCACAGCACGTCTGGTCGAAGGATCAGATAGACTGATCGAAAGATCATCTATCGATCTCAAACCTATCGAAGGATCCACATATACCTCGAAGGATGATATCCTTCGAGGTCCATCTATATCCATCGATGGTTTATCCTTCGAGCTCATCGAAGGATATAACCAATCCTTCGATGACTCATCCTTCTATCCAAACATCTTACAACATATGTTCTAACTGTTTGGCCAAGTCAAACCAGGAGGATGGTTGACTTGGTCAAACTTACATCGAGCACACCTAAGACGTAACTCAGACTAATACAAGACATCGTTTTGTATCATGACGAAATACAGACAAAGTACAGACACAAGTGCACCAACAAGATCCGACTACCAAATTTGCCCAGCAAATAGGTGAAGTAGTCCTGAAGACTGTTGAATTAGCTGCTGCCATGGCTCGTCTTACGGATGAAGCTACTCAAGAGATGCCGAAGGAAACAGAAGCCAAGGCTTCACCAAAACCAAAGAAACGTAAAGCTTCAAAGAAACCAGCAGCGGTTGCACTAAAACAGGCAGAACCTAGTCAAGTGGCAGCACCACCAGCCAAGAAGCTGTACAAGGGAACTGCTCCATGGTGTAAGTGATGCAACCGTCATCATCCGAATCACATACCCTGTTTCAAATGTACCTACTGTGGACGATGGGGACATTTGGTTGACATATACCGCTTTGCTATCCAAAACAAATTTGTTGCAAACTTTGCTACTGCTCATCCTCCTGCCAGGAAACCTTATGCCGGTACTGCACCGATGTGCAACAAGTGTAATGCACCTCACCGAGCTTACCTGCAATGTCGTCCGTGTACCTCATGTGGACGACTCGGTCACCTGGAAAATGCTTGTCAATTCAACCCAATCCAAGGTGGTCCAAACCAACCCCAAGCCTACCCTGCTCAAGCTCGTTTACAGTCTGGTACTTGGTACAACTACGGCGAGACGGGCTATTTCAGGAACAAGTGACCAAAGGTTGTCAATACAAGTCTGATCCACGAATGAGCAGTTGGGTGATTTGAAGATGTTGCTACTTTGAATAGTTTGTATCTGTTGCTTTTGTGTCGTTTGTTGAACCCTGAAACAATTTGTTTTGTTTATAAATAAATTGTTGTTCACAATTCTGATATACAAGTGTAGTTACATGTGTGTATGGCATTTCCCTAAAATACCTACATCAAGGAACTATGTTCTTTACAAACTACTCTTGTGATTCTCCCTTTCTTATGTCTGCTCATGATTTTCTTGAAAATTCTAAATACTCGTTTCATTCTAAGAAACGAAGTACATAAGTGACATTATGAGTAATCGTGCTTTTTGCACATCAATTCCTTTAAATCCTTGGTTAGATAACTAAGGGTAATTTTTTTCAATCTCATACCCATATCATTACATTTTGGTTTTCATAACAACATACATAGTGTAAGTTTTAGAAACAACCTTCATGATCTCAAAATATCCCATATAGTTTGAAAACATTTTTAACATAGTATATTTACTTAATATATCAAGTGCATGATTTCAAAAACATCATTCATGTTTTCAAAAACCTTATACATAATTTCAAAATTCATCTCGCATGATGTTAAAACATTTTTATACTTATCTAATACACATACTTTATGATTTCAAAAGTATTATGTAAGGTTTCAAAAACATTAAACACATTTCTAAAAGAACCCCATGCATAGCTTTCAAAAACATTTTCTCATATATTGACTTAACCTTCAAATTCTGCTTCATATGTCGCCTTGGCATATCTAGCACCTCAACTTCATGAGCATTTTACCTCGTGTATTGACTTAAGCACGTCTAGTGCAAGGTTTTGAAACGCCTCCCGCTTTTCAAATCCCAAAATCCATATGGGATCTTATTACCTTCACAATTAGATCCTTGTGGATGGTTACCGCTCAAATCGGAGTCCTTAATTGGATTCCATTTGTACCTTAATTCAAATATTACGATTCCTTGTAATCGAAAACAAATTTTCTTTTTAAGATCTTCCTATCTTTATAGTTAGATTCTTGGAAATGTTTAAAGTGACAATCGAAATCCACGGATTGGATACCTGGTGTGCTTTAAATACATGTGCATAATTAACAAAACAAATTATCAAAATGATAACAAATTAAAGATCAAGTTAAACAATTTTGTGGTTATGTGATTATGTGTTATGTGTTTTCTTTTGTGTTTTTAATTTCGTTATCCAAATCCTCGTAGAATCTTCCATATCTTCATATGAGTGATTCACAGTAGGATATCCAAAGGTACTACCTTAAATCCTTAATTGGCTTCTATGTAATAGTTAAGACTCTTGGATTATATAGTACCATTCAATAATTCAAAGAGACCCCTTGAGTGGTCTAAGTCAAAAAGATTTATTCAGAATCTGGTTAAGAATGGCATGTGATGATATAGCTGAACAGACTCCTTGGTAGTCTATTTAAAGAGATCAATTGTCGATTTAATTAAAAGGACCCTATGGTGGTCTAATCACAATCATCACAAGTCCTTTCATTGTTTTCTTCCCCTACACATTATAAAATGCACTGTGTGGACTATGCAAGGAATTACGTAATTATGGATGCATACATAATTATGAAATTCAGTGCACGGAAACCACAGTAAGACTTATCATGTGTAAGAACCTATAGTGGCCAAAATAATGAAATGTAAACAATGTAATGGAGGTACAGTGGACGTACCAATGTCGCTTTATATACTTGTATATAAGTGTCCCTCTTACATTACAAACATGATGTTATTTAAAGTTACTAGAAGTTCAGAACTCTAACCAGTGTTGTTTTATCTTCTCGACTTCATGTTTTGAGCTCTCACAAGTTTCCTCTAAATAAATTTCCGGACGAAATTTCCTGAAGTAGGGGAGACTATGACACCTGTGCCTCCACGGCCATCAAAAAAATACCAAATCAATAAAATATTTTATTTCATACTTGGGATTTGTATAAATATGTGTATCATTTGCACATAACAATTCTTGTTCGATTTCGATCTCTAAATCGCTTTCTGGGAAGTTATACGTGAACTGATGCGTAAAAGTAATAAGTTTAACGCGAAAAACACTCCGGAATAGTGACATGGGCTTAACATACCTTAAATAACCTTTACATAACATAGAAATAAGTTTTGGAAGGTTTGGTGTGTCGAAATCAAGTTTATTCGCTTATAGGGACTAATTTCGACAAACTGTGAAAGTATGCCGATTTGTCCTGTAACAAACATTCTTGAACTTGATCATAAGTTAAACATACCCTAAATATCCTTTAAATAGCTTAGAAATAGGCTTTGAGGGGTTCGGTGTGCGAAAATAAACTTTTTGGTCATTCAGGGACAAAAAACATCAAAAAGTGCATAAGTTTACATTTTCTCGCATATCTTACGTTCTGAATACATCCGGACATCCAAAAAATTGTGTAATCATTAAAGTATTTTTTTAGTGATTGGCATGATAAAATTCCATTCGTCGCGTAATTAGGATCGTTTTTCGCGTCCGTTCGTGTTTCGTCATAATTAACCGAACAACGCAACCGTACGGCCAAACGAACCGATATCGAGATATTTTTGAGCATGTTTCATGTCCCTTATGTTCATCATTGTAGAGCCTTGAAAATGTCTTAACGGGCTTTAAACGTGTCAAGAATGGCCTTATACATGTGCAACGACCAAAACTGCACCTTTTGAAACTTGTTTGTTGATCCCCAGCTCAGGAGGGGCACGTAAGACCCCCCTTGATTCTTACGCGGCCCGCGTAAACTTCCCAGACCTGCACAAATCAATTTCCAGCTTGTTCCAGTTGTTCCCCATGTTTACAAATGATTTTGAACACTCTATGGGTTCATTTAGGGGTGCACATGGTATTACAAATCAGTGGGTGCAAGTGTAAGGCCAAGATCAAAGATCGTTTTTCGATGAACGATCCTAACGGTTACTCGAAATCTATATAAACCCCAAGCCTTTCATTTGCAACCCACACTTGATCTGATTTCATTCTCTAAGTTGGAGTTCCTACACTCCATACCTGAGAATTTGCAGATCAAACCTCCATTCTTGGACCTCTTGTAAGTATTCTTTCGTTCTTTTATGCGTTTTTAAGCGTGAAAGTCAAACAGTGTTTGACTTTCTGCATTGACCAGTTTATGGTCAACACAAAGTTCGTTTGAACTTCGCAACGTGATCGTAATCACCACGATGGTTATAGTCCTTTGTGACTATACCTACTGATTACCACGTTATTTAGGCGTAGTGACGAGTCATAGTTTCTGTGACAACTCGAAATTTAGAACCTTTCGTTGTATGCTTAAACGTGTGACTAGTTAACTTATGTGATTTAATGAATGATAAGTGAAACTTTTATATGATTATGTGTTATGTTATATGTATGCTTGTGTGTATGGTATGTGTATATGATTAAGTGAGCCGAGAACCAAGAACCCGACTCGAGACCATGTGGTCTCGAGTGAACAATGAAACAATGGGCCGGATGGGCCTTACACCTCAATTAACCCAACCGAGAGCCCATTAGGGTGCATTACTTGGAGCGGATATATAAACTTGATAGATAGCCATGTTGCCATTTTCTTTGGACAACACACTCACCCATACACACACTCCATCCTCTTCACTAAAACCCTAAGCCACAACACCCTCCTCCCTCACTCTCGGATCAAACCGGTGACATTAGGGGCTCTCGGATCGACACACACACACTCGTTTGGAAGCTTCATACTCACCTTTGAAACTCATCAACCGGTTAGTGTTTATGATACTTGTTGGTTAGTGTTTATGATACTTGTTGGTTAGTGTTTATGATGTTTGATGATATGATTTAACTAGTGTAGTGGTATGATAGATGATGTTTTGTGAGTCGGTTGTGTGTGATGATTGATAATCGGCTAACATGCTTTAATTTCGGATATGTGGCATGATGAACTCATGATGTCTTGTGTTTAAATGTGATTTGAACCATGGTTGTTGATGTTCATATAACTCGGACTGTATACTCTTGTGCTAAGAACCGAAAGCTTACTAGTAGGGTGATTTATTGTGTTGATATCATAGATGTTGGTAAGTTGTTCATGATTTTCGTTAGACTTAGGTTCATATGAATGATGATGAACTACTTGAATATTTGAAGAACAACTTGAATGTGATATGAACATGTTTTGGATATTTGAAATTGCCATGTTTGATCTATTTTGGTTAAGTGTTAGACAATTAGACATGTTAGTGTATTGTTATTGGATAGTACATGAGATCACAACAGTGAAATCTTATTGGCCAAGTACATTATTGAATTCAGCAAATGTTCCCAGCCGAAACCTCCAGTTGCGACTCGAAACCACCACATAACGAGTCGAGATCCCCGATTGCGACACAGGTTGCGAGTCGTAAACGCCTGGTTGCAACTCGAGACCAAAACAGCACAACTCGAAACCTCAGTTACGAGTCCGGTTGCGACTCGAGACCAAAACAGCATGAACCGAGACCGCGTTTGCGAGTCCAGTTGCGACTCGAGATCACCTTAGTTGCGACTCGAAACCTTGTGGGCTACAACTCAAGGCCGCACAGTCTCGAGAAGAGACCGTACAGTCTCGACTCGAGACCACACACTTGTGTACGCTGTATGGACTTGCTTTACTATGGGCTTAGTGTTTGGGCCGGACCTTGGATTTTGTTTAATTATGGGCATGTTACTGTTCGTTCAACTCGTATGCATTACTTGCAAACTGCCATGCTTATACGTGAAAGCCATGAATGGTACTTGAATACAACGTGCTAGCATACGTGTAGAAACATACGTGTACTACTTGAATACGAACCTGATTGTATGATACAACTATGATAGGACGTGAGTAACCACAATATCACTTGGTTGACTTTTCTGTGTAACTACCGAGCAAACCAAGGTGAGTTCACACCCTCTACAAAGCATGGGATTCCCAGGGGTCGGGAATTGGGGTTAAGGAACATGGGTTCCTCGTCCTCCTTGGGTAGGACAGCAATGGTTCAGGAATGTAATTCCTCGTCCTCACGGACAGATAACTCGTACTAGACCAAAACTCTATCATGAAGTCCCTCATTTTTGTATCGACTTAATCGCCAGGCCAATGGCGAGCGGGTCATTAGTTAGATAGCGCTATTTAGGTCTGACAAACCTCACACCGTGCCGCAGAGGATGGGCGTGAACTAATGGATCTGGGGCACGTCAATGATGATAGACATTGACAGTTTCAGGGCACATAAACATGACTACAGTCAGCAGTCGATATGGTAACGAGTCTAGTGTATACATGGGGTAGCCCCCACGGCCGAAATGCCAGATAACTAACACGGGGTAGCCCCCACGGCTGGATTGCCAGAGTAACCGGGAATAAACAAGTCACACTTTTTAACTATGGGGTAACCCCCACGGCAGGATGCCAGCTAAAGGAAACTGTTTTCGAACAACTTAAAACGAACACCCAACCGTGAACTCACTCAATTTGTTGTTGACTCGTTACTACATGCTTTGCAGGTCCTTAGGTTCTTAGCTGGAGCTTGCATGGAGGAGGATCGTTGTGGGACATGGACGACTGAGTGCCATGTTAAACTTTGGAACAATTAAACTTATGTTTTGTTTTTAAGACTTATGCTTCCGCTTGCAACTTAACTATGTTTTGTCTGAACACCAATTGTATTGGTTGGATTTTATAACTACTTATATGCTTGTTCAATATGATTGGTGGCTGGATCCTGGTCAGTCACGCCTCCAAGCGGTAGTACTCCGTAGGTGGATTTTGGGGGTGTGACAGATTGGTATCAGAGTCATTGGTTATAGAGAACTTGGTTTTAAGAAAGGAAAAGGGTTTTATTAAAATCAGACTATAACCTGTACAGTGCTCAACGGTCCACAACGACGCTCCACTCCACATGCAAGGCTCAACATTCTAGGTGATATGGTCTGTGTATATTGCCTACTTGTTAGTTACATAGTACATTGCTTATGGTATGCTTGGTTAGTATAACCACAGTTGCTTGAACACGTGCGTGCTTACTCTATTTTATCGTCGTACTTTCGCGAACCCCTCTCACTCACGTTCTTCTTGATATGAAGATCATGTCTGGACGCGTTAACCTGACACTAGCCCAGTTGACGGCTCTGATCAACGAACGAGTTGCCGCAGTACTTGCAGCTGCACACGCAGGAGGTATATCCTGCAGTCCGAACTCATTCTAGGATCTTTAGAATCCTACTCTCGTGAACCAACCTTTGTGTTAAACTCTGTCTTTTCTTTCACCCACGATAGGTCAGCATGTTCAACCACCCGTGTGCACTTTTAAGACTTTCATGGACTGCCGACCAACTACTTTTAGCGGCACTGAAGGAGCAGTAGGTCTCCTACACTGGTTTGAGAAGCTAGAATCTGTGTTCGAAATGTGTGAATGCCCTGAGGCGCGCAGGGTGAAGTATGCTACTGGTACTCTCGAGGGTTTAGCCCTCACATGGTGGAACGCTCAGGTTCAGATGTTGGGGTTGGTTGCTGCCAACGCCACCCCATGGGAAACTTTTAAGGAGATGATCAAGGAAGAATACTGCAGTCGTGATGAGATTCACAAACTGGAAGTGGAGTTCTTCAACCTCAAGATGACGGGGTCGGAAATTGAAGCTTATGTGAAAAGGTCGAACGAACTGGCAATTCTGTGCCCTACTATGGTGGATCCTCCCATCAAACGCATCGAAATATTTCTTCAGGGCTTAGTGCCGGAAATCCAAAGCCATGTCACTTCAGCGAACCTCGCCACCTACCAGCAAACTGTTCAGTTGGCTCACCGTCTCACGGATCAGGCGGTGGAGCAGAACAAGTTACCAAAACGCATAGGTGTTGCAACTACTTCTGGTACCTCTAGTAACAACAAACGGAAATGGGATGGAATTTCAAGTAAGGGTTCGACTTCTGTTCATTCCCAGTCTCAGCAGAGAAAGACTGAGGACTACAAGAGCCCTAATCAGCAATCGTCTGGTGGTCAAAGTCATGGTGGGTACAAAGGAAATCACCCCAAATGCAATCGCTGCAGCCTGCACCACAGCGGGCCATGCACCAGGGGCAACTGTCATCGGTGCAACAAGCCTGGTCACGCTGCAAAGGATTGCAGGAGCTTATACCCCGCCAATCAGAATCGGCAGCAGGCTCAACAGAATCAACGCCAGCAGCAACAGCAAGGTGATAACAAGGGGTGCTTTCAGTGTGGAGCTGAGGGCCACTTCAAGAGAGATTGTCCCCAACTGAACAGGAACCAGAACAACAACAACAACAATAACAACAATCAGGGGGATGGTAACAATGGGAACAACAACAACAATGGCGCCAGGGGGCGGGTGTTTGTGATTGGCCAAGGTGAAGCAAGGAATGACCCCAATGTTGTGGCGGGTAAGTTCCTTCTCGACGACTTTTATGTTTCGATTTTATTTGATTCGGGTGCCGATACTAGCTACATGTCACTAGAAGTTAGTCAAATGCTTAAGCGTATTCCAACACCTCTGAACAACAAGCACACCGTAGAGCTAGCAAATGGTAAGAGTTTAGAAGCCACACACATAGTCAAGGGTTGTAAACTTATTCTCGCTAACCAGACCTTCTCTATCGGCCTCATTCCTATTGTCTTGGGTAGTTTCGACGTTGTCATTGGGATGGATTGGTTATCCCAACACCGAGCAGAGATTCTTTGCAACGAGAAGGTTGTCCGTATTCCAGGTCCCGGTGGTGAACCTCTCATGATTCATGGCGACAAGAGGAGTGCTGTTGAGAACGTCATTTCTCTCCTTAAGGCCCAAAAGTACTTGCGAAAGGGGCACACTGCCATTTTGGCTCTCATTACTGACACCTCAGCAAAAGAGAAGAAGATAGAAGATTTTCCAGTTGTACGCGATTATCCAGAGGTATTTCCTGAGGAATTACCTGGTCTTCCGCCTCATCGCCAAGTCGAGTTTCAGATCGAACTAGCTCCTGGAGCTGCGCCCATAGCCCGTGCACCATATCGTTTAGCCCCATCAGAGTTGAAGGAACTCTCCACGCAACTACAAGAGCTCCTGGATAAGGGTTTTATTCATCCTAGCTCATCGCCCTGGGGAGCTCCAGTGCTATTTGTGAAGAAGAAAGACGGTACCTTCAGAATGTGCATCGACTACCGAGAACTCAACAAGGTGACGGTGAAGAATCGCTATCCACTACCGCGGATCGACGTCTTGTTCGACCAGCTGCAAGGGTCGAGCTACTATTCGAAGATTGATTTGAGATCGGGATATCACCAGCTGAGAGTCCGGGAAGAGGACGTCTCTAAAACAGCTTTCAGAACTCGATACGGGCACTATGAGTTTTTGGTCATGCCTTTTGGGATGACAAACGCACCTGCGGTTTTCATGGACTTGATGAACCGAGTGTGCAAGCCCTACCTGGACAAGTTCATTATAGTCTTCATCGACGACATCCTGATCTATTCCAAGAGTCGGGAGGAGCACGAGCAGCATCTGCGACTTATTCTGGAACTCCTTCGAACAGAACAGCTTTATGCAAAGTTCTCGAAATGCGACTTCTGGCTTCGAGAAGTCCATTTCCTAGGCCACGTGGTAAACAAGGATGGGATTCACGTTGATCCATCCAAGGTAGACTCAATTAAGAACTGGCCTGCACCTCGTACACCAAAGGAAATTCGCCAATTCTTGGGTTTGGCAGGATATTACCGGAGATTCATAAAGGATTTTTCTAAGATTGCACAGCCTCTCACCTCGCTAACACAGAAGGGCGTTGTTTATCGCTGGGGAAACGCACAGGAGTTGGCATTTCAGCACCTAAAGGATAGACTTTGTAGCGCACCTATCCTTTCCTTGCCGGAAGGCACAGACGACTTTGCGGTTTACTGCGACGCATCAATTCAAGGTCTTGGTTGCGTGTTGATGCAACGAGACAAAGTTATAGCCTACGCCTCACGCCAACTTAAGGTTCATGAAAAGAACTACACTACGCACGATTTAGAGCTGGGAGCCGTTGTTTTTGCACTTAAGTTGTGGCGGCATTTCCTGTATGGTACCAAGTGCGCGATCTACACCGACCACAGGAGTCTCGAGCATATCTTCAAGCAGAAGGAACTGAATATGCGGCAACGACGATGGGTCGAACTACTAAATGACTACGAGTGCTCAATCAGGTATCACCCGGGCAAGGCCAATGTTGTGGCCGACGCCCTCAGTCGGAAGGACACTGCGCCTAAGCGCGTGCGAGCTTTACAACTCACGATCCATTCTAGTCTGCCTCCCCAAATACGAGCTGCTCAGATAGAAGCACTGAAACCAGAAAACGTCAGGGCTGAAGCCCTACGTGGATCAAGGCAACGATTAGAACAAAAGGAAGACGGTGCTTACTACGTAACGGGACGCATTTGGATCCCACTCTATGGCAACCTACGAGAGCTTGTGATGGATGAAGCACACAAGTCTCGCTACTCGGTACATCCTGGATCGGATAAAATGTACCACGACATTAAAACGACATATTGGTGGCCTAGCATGAAGGCCCACATAGCAACTTACGTCAGCAAGTGTTTGACTTGTGCAAGAATCAAGTCTGAATACCAGAAACCCTCAGGCCTACTCCAACAACCAGAGATACCACAATGGAAATGGGAACAGATTTCCATGGATTTTGTTACTGGCCTACATAGATCCCAGCGCGGGAATGATACTATTTGGGTGATCGTGGATCGACTCACAAAATCTGCACACTTCTTGGCTATCAAGGAGACGGATAAATTCTCCACTCTTGCAGAAATTTACCTCAAGGAAGTTGTTTCGAGGCATGGGGTGCCCACCTCTATTATCTCAGATCGAGATGCGCGTTTTACTTCAGAGCTGTGGCAAGCAATGCACAAATCCTTTGGCTCACGATTAGACATGAGCACAGCGTACCACCCTCAGACGGACGGGCAGTCCGAGCGCACTATTCAAACCTTGGAAGACATGCTTCGTGCATGTGTAATCGACTTTGGTAACCGCTGGGAAAAGCATCTGCCACTTGTGGAATTCTCGTACAATAACAGCTACCACACCAGCATTAAAGCTGCTCCATTTGAGGCATTGTACGGACGTAAATGCCGGTCACCTCTTTGCTGGGCAGAGGTGGGAG
>JARYGA010008827.1:0-44789 GCA_030545235.1 Helianthus tuberosus | reverse complement strand
AAGATTAATATATTTTATTTCAGAAATGTTGATTTCTGTTAGTTTGAAAACCTTTTTAATCATTTCAGTTTTAACACCTCTTATTGGAAAAGCTTCATCAGAATATAATTTGTCAGAATCTTTCAAAGTATATGCTACTTTGAATGATTCATCATTCAAATTAAATTTTGATAGCAAAAACTCTTTATCATAAACCCGTTTGTCCTTTATGACTGTTGACTTTGATGTATCGGACTCAGACTTTGACTTGGATTTGGACTCCGGTTTTGACTCCTCTATGTCATCTTTATCTAACACCTGATCGACCACACGTTTAATCAACTCGGACTCATGATCAGTGTCAGACGATGTGAACGTAACATCAATATTTTCAGGTAAGTTATCTGACAACACAGACTCCCACTGTAAGTTAATTGCCTTTTTTTACTCTTTCAGAATTTGGACTTCGAGACAAATATCCATTTTCGACCGGAGGCGGACATCTATTGTAGACCACACTTGGTTTCTTACCAGAAATCTTCACTTTATCTTCGTCTTCTATCACAGATTTCTCTTCTTCTGAAGTCTTTACTTCTTCAAAAGTCTTCAAATTCTCCACAACCGGATAAATCCTGTCAACAACAAAAGTAGAATATGAGTAACTTTCTAATAACTTGTTGACTCTTTTAGTTTCGATTCTTTGTGTTTCCAGCTTTAATTCCAGCTCAGCACACTTCTTTATGTGAAAATTTACATTATCAAGCTGTCCTATGTAAGCTCTCTTCAGCGTATTCATTGCCACAGCTTGTTCACCGTTTGAATCAGTATACTTGTTGATTTCTCTGTTCATTGTATCATAGGATTCTTTCAATCTGTTTATGTTGTGCAGCAACTCATTGTTCTGCTTGATTAAAGAATCACAATTCATGCACTTTTCAGAAACTTTGACAGGTTCTGCATCAACTTTGACTTCAAATTCAGGAACATCCTTGACTGTTCTGTTTGACCGTAAAAATTCAGCTCTTCTCTTTTTCTCAGCTTCAGCTTCAGCTTTTAATCTCTCTTCCTCTTCTTCCTCTTCTTCAAGCTTTCTCCGTTTTTCCTCTGCAGCTTCCATGACTTTTCTGCACTTTTCTGCCCATTTCAGATCGTAGGCATTTGCAATGAAAGCTTTAACATTTGAAGTATCTTTGGACATCTCTTTGGCCATGAGTTCTTGATCTGGGCAAAAATTTTCCCAACAGAAACCTTCAGCCAGTTTTTCATCATCTTGTTCTGCCAAACACACTTTGCTGTTTGTTGGAAGATATTTATCCCAGCTAAAATTATCATATTTGCCCTGATTAACTAGACACGCTCTTTTTGAACCTTCAATCACATCTCTCCCATGTGCAGTTTGTGCCTGATGCGGTGCTGGTGGTGTGACTTGATGATAAATCGCCTTTTTGTGATAATCGTTATTTCCAAAAGGATTTTGGGCTCCACTAGCTTCACGATTTTTGCACTCCCTCTTGAAATGCCCCTTTTCCCTGCAACGAAAACATGTAACTTTAGATTTATCAAAGCCTAAAGTTGAAACATTTGCATCACGTAAATCATCTCTTCCCGTAATTTGTTTAAACTTCTCAGCTCGTCTCAACACACTAGCCATGCACCATTTAATGTCCATCAATTCCATTTCCTCAGCATCTATTTGATCGTAATCCTCTTTCGTGAGCATTGGATTACCGATCTTTCCGGCCACAAAACTACTATATGATTCTAAATCATTCCCAACAAAGACATTTGATTTTTAGCAACCTCTTCAGTATAATCTTGATCATTTTCAAGACTTAGAACAATATTGCACTGAAGTTTTCTTCCATTCTTAGTTGCAGAAATGTTTGGATCGAATGATGAAAATCTAGTGCTGCTTGATCCCTGGGATGATTTCTTTTCAGAAGAATCTTTCGCACTGTAAGCAGTTTCGACTTTTGGAGAAAAATTTGACTTTTTGTTGACACCACCTTTGTAATACAAGCTGATATCCTGTTCTCCATCGTAGTTCTTCATCCTGGCAATCTTCCTTTGTTCCATCTCTTGAGCTTCTAGGTGTTTGATGAAGTCTCCCAGTGTCAAATTTTTATAATCTTTTCTGTTGGATCTCAGCATCATCAGAAACGTTCCCCAAGTTTCATGAGGTAGTGCATCTGCAAGTTTTTCAATCAATTCATCAGTATCCTTTTTAATACCAAGTTTCGACATATTTCTCACCAAGGTACAATATCTTTCTATAATTTGCTTGGTGTTTTCAGATTTTAATCCCCGAAACAGATCAAACTCTTTCTTCATGAGAGACATTTTATTTTTGAGCATATCATCACTTCCAACAAATTTTGCTTCCAATTCTGTCCAAATTGAATAAGCAGTTCCATCATGTTGAAGCAGTATTAAGATATCTTCTTTTATCGCTTGCTGAAGCAGACTCGCCATCAATTTCTCATCCCTATATTTCTTTTTATCTTCAGTACTCATTTCCCTAATTGTTAACTGAGCATTATTCCTTGTGGGCCTAACATATGGTTCTTCAGTGTGTTCCCAAGCATCCAAATGATACGCCTCAACCCAATTTCCAAAACATTCAGACCAACCATTGTAATCATCAATATCCAAGAGCTTTGGTGGTTTCTGTGATGTCCCCGTTTCATTCTCAAGTAATGTATTCTGAGTGATTGTAATTGGACTAGCAAAGGCATTATAGAATTCGTTGTCCATTGTTCAATTGTCCAAAGTTCACAAATTTCCAAGTTTAGGCAAAATCAGATCCTTGGAGCGAAACCCCAAATATCACAATGAGCGAAACCCTAGTTGTCACAAAAAGCGAAATCTCAAGTTGTCACTAAAAGCGAAATCAGAATTGTTCCTTGAAGCGAAACCCTGAATGTCACAAAAAGCGAAATATCAAGTTGACTTATGAGCGAAATCCCAAGGTGACTTAATAAGCGAATCCTAAGTGTCACTATGAGCGAAACCCTGAGTTGTACAGATGAGCGAAATCAGGTTGATCAGATGAGCGAAATCACTGAATTGCTGGTTCACAAGAGCGAAATCACCTATGTTCCAAGAGCGAAATCAGGCATGACGTCACTATTTGCACGAGTCCCTAAAAGCGAAACCCCTAAAATACTAAGTTTTTGGTCGATTTTAGCTTTGAAACTTTCAAGGGTTTATTAATGCATGATTACGAGTGTTGTGTGTGAATTTGAGCTGGTTTTACCGTGAAAAATTTTGTAATTTTGAAGAAAGTGTAGAAAATCAGAATAAATGCCGCTGAAATGGCAAGAACTCTTCCTCCTGAGCTCTGATACCACTTGTAGGATCGTTTTCAGCCCTGTTTGAGTCGATCAGAAGAATTCCTATCCAAAACAAGAGGCGAAAACTAATGCTTTGGTGCGATTTCAGCAAAATTCACTTTAAACTGTTGTTGTATTAATCTTGATAACAATTACAAGTCCTGACAACACTTCGGCAGCACTTCGTGGCTCACCGGAAGAGAACACCTACAACTCTGTATATGATTTCGCTCATACAACCTATTTATAGGTGAGCAGGTTTCGCTTATACGAACATGACAAAAGAGCGAAACCTCACTTGACACATAAGCGAAACTACATGACTGACACATGAGCGAAACCATCATGATGACACATGAGCGAAATCATCTCTATCACATGTTTCTTGGATTTCGTGCCATGTTCTAACCTATAGACTATTAGACTCGATACAAGACGTAGTCGACAGATGTAGTGCACCAACAGAGGATATGTGGGATTTCCAGGCAATCAAGGTGGTCGTATATTTGGTGAGGGAACTTTATCGAATGGTATTGTCACGTTTGAATGAGTGAATTACATCGCCGAGCTGGAAAACAATTTTCAGAGCATTTCTCAGATTTGTGATCGTATGTATTCGACGCACTTCACGGAAAAAGAGTGTTTGATATTGAAGCCAGAGTTTGTTGTCCCCGAAGAGTGGGTCATCATGAGAGCACCAAGAGTCGATGATCTGTACGTGTTGGACATGAGTGTAGCAACTACTACCATGGGTCAGGCTCACTACTTCATGTCAAGAGCCATGGAAAAAGAGTCACAATTATGGCATCGAAAGATGGGCCACATTCGTCTGCGAAAAATGAACTACCTGGTACACACCGACTTAGTAAATGGTGTTCATCTGAAAAGGTTTCATCTTGAGGGGGAGTGCATTAGTTGTATCAAAGGTAAACAGTGAAAGAAATCTAACCCTAGAAAGAAGATGAATTCAGTCTCGAGGCCGTTGAAGAGACTTCACATGGATCTCTTTGGTCCAGTGAATGTTAAAAGCATAACTGGTGATCTCTACTGCTTAGTTGTCACAGACGACTATTCAAGATTTTCGTGGGTAACGTTTCTGAAGACAAAAGATGAAACATTTGAGAGTTTGATGACTATGTTTAGAAAGATTGAAAACTTGTACCAAACTCGAATCAGAAGAATAAGAAGTGACAACGGTACAGAGTTTAAGAATAACAGAATGGAAGAATATTGTGATGAAAGAGGTATACTGCATGAATTCAGCGCGCCTTATACTCCGCAGCAAAATGGAGTAGCAGAAAGAAAGAATAGGACGCTGATTGAAACGGCCAGGATGATGCTTGCTGATTCAAAGTTACCTGTAAATTTCTGGACAGAAGTAGTGTCAGCCGCTTGCTATACGCTCAACCGGGTTCTTACGGTGAAGAAGTTCAATAAGATGTGTTTTGAGCTCATTAACCTCCGCAAACCTAACCTGAAGTATTTGGAACCGTTCTGGTCTCCCTGCACAGTTCTAGAACCTTTTGGTAAATTTGGTCCAAAGAGCATTGAAGGTATATTTGTGGGATATGCAAGTCCATTGAAAAGAGTCTTTGTTCCAAGCCTGAAGTGGATTATCGAAGCACATAATGTTGAGTGTCAAGGTTATACGACGCCACCTCAGAAACCCGCTGACTCGTGGCGCTTCAATTACGATACTCTGTGGGATTCATTAGACATAGAGGAAGAACCAGAGTTCTTTGACGAGTTGGATATTCTAAGAGAATATGAAGCATCACAAGAAAGATTCCCAGCAGAACCTTATAGTCGTCAACGACAAGCTTCGAACGATGATGAAGCGGGTCTAAGCAATGCTGGAGAGAATGATGATGTTATGCAAACTCCGACATCTTCAGAACGTGAACAAGCTTCTAACAATCAGACGAAAGTCTATGATAATTCAGAATCTGATGAAAGGACAACATTCGATCGTGGTGATTCAGAGTCTGAGGGGGAGCAAATCTAGTCTCAAGTTCAAACGTTTCCAATCAGTGAACAAGTCGCAAACCAGAACATTACGAATTTGGAAAGTGAGGTAGATGTTCCAGGTGAGGTGATTCCAAGAACTCTTTCATACCATCCAGAAGTGTTAATCATTGGAGAGTTGCAATCAAGCGTTCGTACCAGACGGCAAATTGACCAAGGCCTTACTTGTTTTTATTCTACAGTTGCTCCTTTACAAACAGAGTTTTCACTTAGTTGTTTCATTTCGCAGATTGAGCCGCGAACATACAAGGAAGCACTAACTGAAGATTCCTGGGTTAACACTATGCAGGAGGAACTAAGTCAGTTTGAGAAGTTGGGTGTATGGAAATTGGTGGATCTGCCTGATGGTCATAGGAAGATAAACACCTAGTGGGTGTTTAAGTGTAGGAGGGATGATCGAGGGGTTACTATTCGCAACAAAGCTAGACTCGTTGTCCAAGGTTTTAGTCAGCAGGAGGGTATAGATTTCACTAAAGTATATACTCCCGTTGCTAGACTTGAAGCAATCAGAATCTTCCTAGCATTTGCATCTTGGAAAGGATTTAAAGTGTTTCAGCTAGATGTGAAGTCGGCATTTCTCTATGGCAAGGTGAAAGAGGAGGTATATGTCGGACAGCCACTGGGCTATACCGACCCAATTCACAAAGATAAAGTTTATCTCTTGGATAAGACGTTATACGGCTTACATCAGGCCCCGAGAGCCTGGTATGAGACTCTGTCTCAACATCTGTTAACCAACAACTTCATCCGAGGAAAGGTAGACACCACTCTGTTCACAAAAGAAGTCGACGGCCATCTTCTGATAGTCCAAATCTACGTGGATGACATAATTTTTGGGTCAACAAATGAACAACTCTGCAAAGATTTTGAAAAAGTTATGAAGCAGAAGTTTGAAATGTCATCAATGGGTGAGATGAAGTTCTTCTTGGGGCTTCAGGTTGATCAACTACCCGAGGGAACGTTCATACATCAGATGAAGTGTGTTCATGATGTTCTGGAGAAATTCGGGATGTCAGGAATGTCAACAATGTCCACCCCGTTAGCGACGAACCATGGGATAAACCCTGATCTCACTGGAGAGAAGGTGGATGAAACGCTGTATCATTCCATGATCGGATCGTTAATGTATTTGACGGCATCAAGACCGGATATTATGTATCCAACCTGCCTCGCAGCACGGTTTCAGTCAAGCCCCAGAGCCTCGCATATGATAATTGTGAAAAGGATATTACGCTACCTGAAAAGAACTCCATCACTGGGGTTGTGGTATCCAAAAGAAGGCGATTTCACGCTTGAGGGATATTCTGATTTCGATTTCGGATGCTACAATGTAAACGCTAAATCAACAACAGTGGGATGCCAGTTCTTCGGACCACGATTGGTCACCTGGCAATGTAAGAAGCAGACCTCTGTCGCTTTATCCACATGTGAAGCTGAATATGTATCTGCTAGCAGCTGCTGCTTTCATATCCTGTGGATCCAGCAACAGATGCGCGACTACGGTTTGCAATTTCTTAACTCCCCTATCTTTGTTGATAATGAGGCAACTATAAATATAACAAAAAATCATGTTCATCACGCTAAAACGAAACACATTGAAATTCGTCATTACTTCATTCGAGACTGTTTCGAAAAGAAGTTGATACGAATAGAAAAAATCCACACCGATGAACAAAAAGCTGACTTACATACCAACGCATTTGACAAAACTCGTTTTCAATATCTTTTGAAACTTAATGGTATGAAGTTACTATCGGTTGCGGGGGGATTCTTGGCGTAGATGAAGGTACCACTGTAGATGATGTTGAAAAGCAATCTGCAATGGTTTGTCGATTTTTTACTTGTTTTGGTATTTAGGGGGAGATAGGTTATATTTTCAGAAAATACAAAAACAATAAAAAATTCAAAAACCCAAAAACATGAGATATTTCAAAATCCAAAAACAATAGAAAACAGAAAAAGAGCTTGTGTAAAAAGGGAAAATGATAGTACATCACCTAGACAGTTGCAGTACGCTAAAGAAATGTAAAGTTTAAATGTGTTAAGCAGTCTCACTGATGATATGCCGATAGGTTTTTACACATTTAGTAAGTTTGTTCGGGATATAAAACTAAATCACAACTTGCTTTTACGTGGGGAACATCTCTCGGATATATAGGTAACCCCTGAAATCCTGTTTGAAAGGCTCTATTTCTGACATACTAGGTCTTTGTACTTGATGATATCTGGGGTATTATACCAGGACTTCTGATTTTGCGGGAGCAATAGCCTAGTCCTCGTATAATACTCTGCACTGCTTTATTCTTAAAGCTCACCCTCGGCATAAAAAATGATGAAACATTGAAAAATGCTAATCATGTGCTGTTGTAAAGAAGATCCCCAAGGGGGACCCACCTAAAGACGAGCCATCATCTCTCTGATTTTGCGGAAGCAATAGCCTGAACTCTCATGGCCTCGCATTAACCCCCTTACATATATCATTAGTGTGCACTCACCTGTAAGACTGAATATAGTAGTCTAGATACGGGAGTATATTCTGAGGTGGTACACGCATATAAGCTAAGTCTCTAAAACACTAATTCGTATCCTGAACATATTGAAATTTGTGTGAAAACTTAAGTGGATCAGTATATCGGCAATCTAAGCGAATTGTTTAATTCTGAGTATGAAATCAAAGCTTAACGGTACTTGTAGCTTGTCGGTAGCTGATATGATTCCCTAACACACTCACCAAAAATATGTTTGTAAATAATTTACATTTACTGTATTTCATTTCAGTTAACATACAAAATTTCCAAAAAGATTTCGTAGCTTTCTAGTCTAGAAACTTTCTTAAAATCACAAGAAGATTTTACATTTCTGCTTTGTTTTATCGACAAACCAAAGTGGAAAGCTGATCTTCAGACTCGCAGTTTGAGGCAGATGCAGGAAGTTTCTGAGCTGGACAGATGAGTTGGGAGCTTATCATGTTAAACCTGTTAAAATGAAAAGTCAAAACAAGTTCATTAAGTTGAAACTTGTAATTTTCAGAAAAATGTTTGAAATAAACAAAACGTCAGTGTGCTTTACTTCGGGTCAACCAAGGTCATTAAATTGGACTTGGTAGACAAATTAAGTACCCAGGGTCATTAATTTGGACCTGGATACTTAAGTGGATTCTTAAAACTAATAAAGTTAAAAAGTCAAACGGTCAAAAGGTGAAACAAATGGAAATCAAAGAAGTGTACTTGGCTTGGGCAGCAACCCGATCGAACAGCTGTTCGATCGGACAGCGCTTCATTTCAAACACACTATATATAAGAGGGTCAATGGGACACTCAAACCTTTACTCGTTCGACCAACTGTTCTACTCTCTCTCTCAATTTTTCATCTAATCGTTGATTCACTTGATTCTCTTTGCACAAGTACATTAGATCGTTGGTTTGCTCATCGTTCGTAATGGCAAAGGTACGTTTTTCATGCTCAAATCTGTTAAAACATGTTGATTATTGAGTGTTCTTGTTCGATTACGTCATCTGTCGGTCACTTTATCATTAGATCTAGGAAGTTTTAGGCTGTTTTGATAAGATTCAAGCATGAGGTTTTGATCACGAGGGTCAGATCTATAGATTTACCTGTTTAATTTGTGAAATAACATGCTTAAATGTGTAGATTTATTGTTTAGAACATGTCAGCAGTCGGTGCTTTAAATATCAAATTAGTCTCTGTATAGGCCGAGTTAGAACACAATGAACATAGGGTTTTGATCGCGATTAGATTCTCTACATAGATCTATGTTCAATTTGATGATTTGACTGAGAAATTTTTCATGTTCATGTTTGGTCTTGAATGTTCTTGAAACGAGGTGCTGACCGATCGGACAGCAGTTCGATCAGGCGACCACCTAACTCTATACATGATGTTTTGATAAATTTCTAAGTGTTTGTGTCTAGAAGTATGTGCCTAAACTGATAGAATGTTTGATGCTATGTGTCTTTCAATCATGCCATGAATAGGATGGTAATCCGTTCAGTCAGCAATTGCAAATCGTTCGGACAGCATTGCAAACCGTTCGGTCAGCATTGCAAACCGTTCGGACAGCATTGCAATCCGCTCGGACAGCCATCTTATTCACATCTCTATCTTGAATATTGTGCTCTCATGCGAAGTGGCAATCCGAACGGACATCATCTGCCATCCGATCGGACAGCCACTATAAGACAAAACATTTCAATACATGTCAAGTGACAATCCGAATGGATAGCATATGCAATCCTATCGGACAGCCACTAAATGACAAAATCCTTCATCTGAAGTGGCAATTCGTTTGGACAGCCTTGTCATCCGATCGAACAGCCATCCTTTCATGTGGTCATGTGTTGAAATCTGTGCAAAGTAGCAATCCGTTCGGACTTCTTTTGCTATCCGATCAGACAGCAACTAAAGGACAAAAGTTCTTAAATTGTTTCATGTCTACACAAGATAGGCCATCCGATCGGACAGCAATGTCATCCGATCGGACAGCCATCCGATCCGTCACTACTATCACATAGAGAGTATCCCAAGTGTTAGAAAATTTTTTGAATTCTTCAAAAATTTTCATCATCTCTCTTTATGTCCCGAACCTTGTGCATAATGATGAATATTTTCGCAGGGAAAAGACTAGGACAAGGGTCATAACATCTATTGCTTGCTAGATACAACAAATACAGAGAATACTGTGGTTGAAGAGATAGCTAACTTTTTAAGATTGGGAAAGCATTAACTGATAAAACCGTTGTGTATGAATCTCATGTGAGAACTTTCTGGAATGCAGCTAGATACGAAGAATCTGATAAGACTATTTATTCTGCTGAAAGAAAGAAGGATGAGAATGGAAAGGATGTGGATCTGGAGATGAAGTTTAATGTTGAGGATCTTAGATGAGTGTTAGACGTAGGTGATAGTGACAATGATCCGACCATCATTCCCGAACGTCTAGCTAAAGGATTATGGTGCAGAATGGGATTCACAGGGAGTGTCAATGGAAAGATGATAAAAACGATGTTCTCTAGTGCTTATAGGTTCATGATTCACTGTGTGATACATGCTCTATCTCATAGGAAAGGAGCATACGATGAAGCATCTGATTACATCATGAACACAATCGCATGTCTGGTACTGAATAGACCTTACAACGTTTCTCAAGCACTTTTTGAATACATGAAAGAAAATATCAAAGCTGGAGATGAAAGGTATATCATGTATCCTCGTTTCATCATGATGATGATCAATGATCAGTTCAAGGATATTCCAAAGAATAATAGTGATATTTTGGGTTTGAGAAACATGACACCTGATACCATAACTAGACTGACCAAAGGAACTGATGAAAGAGTTAAGGGGATGATATGTAGAATCAGCAGGCCAGCATATGTTGCTCCAGAGGATGATAAATGGAGACATGAAAAGAGTGATTTGGATAACGAGGATGAGAAGATGAGTTTGTTGGTTGAAAAGAAAACCAAATGGTGGTTTGCAAGAGAAGGAAAGAGAAAGAGAACGCCGAAGACGTCCCCTGTAGTTTCTATTCCGAAGATTGTAGTAAAGGGTATAGTGAAAGGGGGAGTCATAAGGCAGTTAGAATCTTAAAATTGTCAAATGTTTCTAATGATGTTGTTAATGCTTGTTTTGCAGGGCCTTCTGTAAAGCCACAACAAAGATTGGAGGATGAAATAGTGATAGATCCCTCAAGTATTCCACAAGATGCAATTGATCTGACAAAGGTTACATTGGAACAATTCATTCAGCTCAATGAAACTGCAGGTGCTGCTCAGAAAGATAAAAGTTCAAGTGCTCAAGGTGAAAGTGTCAAAGCTACTGAGCCAGAAGGTGAGGTTCGGGATGATTCTAGTGAAGATGATTCTGAGGCTACTGAGTCAGAGTCAGAGCTTGACCCAACTACACTTGGTCATGGAAAGGCTCAACTGAAGAAAAAGCCTACAAAGAAGCAGAAAGCATCAGATGAAGAAGACTCTACCTATGTACCTGATAAGCCAAAGAAACAAAGAGCAAAGCATAAAGCTGTTCAAGCTAGACTAATTCCGAGGAGAGTACGTGCAAAGAAAATAGGTGCTGAATTACCGAAAGATAAAGATGGAAAGAAAGAAAAAGATGTTGAAACATCAAAGGTTCAAGAAGCAGAAAAAGCTCAGAGTGTTGAAATTCTAAAAGAACCAGAGGTGCAGAGTGTTGAAGTACATGAGGTTGTGGTTCAAAAGAAGACAGGTGATGATGATTATGTTGAAATCACAGGTTATAAAGCTGCTACACCTCCATCACCACCACCACAAGATCAACCAGAATCTTCACATCCAAAAGATACATCTTTTGAAAATCTATTTGGAGGGCTTCCACCTGCAACTGGAGTATATAGTGAAGATATTCCAGATGATGATTACGACATGTTTAACAACGAAGCCGTGAAAGAATTGCTAAAGAAAGTTGCTGATCTTGAAAAAGCTGAAGCAGAGCGTGATGTTTTTAAAAGGCAGATTGAAGAACTGATGAAAGCACATGATGAAGCTAGAATGGTTTTGATAGATCAAGAGGAGACGATAAAGAAAATGAAGGATGATGTTCATGATAACTCTAAAGTGTTCAAACTTCTGACAACAAATATTGCTACATTAAATGTGAAGATAAAGAATCTGCAAGATGTGAATCAAACTCTGAACCAGCTTCTAAGTGAAATGAGTGAAGCTTCATCGAATGAAATGAAGGTGATGAAGTTAGAAATGGAAGCAATGAAAGCCGATTAAGTGATGAAAGACAATCAGCTCAACATGTTATATGCGGTCATGGAAAGTCACCTGAAGATTGATGTACATGCTGCTTTCAATGATCTTGAAGTCAAAAGAGCCGAAGAAAGAAGCATTGAAAGAGAAAGGCGACTGGCCGAAGAAGCTCCGGAAGTAGGTGGTTCTTCAAGCCAAACTGATGTAGAAATGACTGAAACAGAAGCAGATCCTCTGGGATTCGTGCTAGTTATGCTATTCAAAAGAAAAGAAAGGCGAGAGAAATGTTGTTGTTGAAATGGAAAGACGAAGAAGAGGTAGAAGAAGAGACTCCGAATTTCATTCTTATTGGTAAAGCTTCTTCAGTACCTTACAGCATCAAAGAGATTGTTCGCCAAGTCAAAATTGAAGAAAGGCGAAAAGAGGCAAAGAGGGCTTGTGGAGAAATTGTGGATAGTGATTCTGATTTGGAAATCCTTGGTGATGAAGATGAAGAAGAAGATGAAGATGATAAGTCTGATAAGAAAGATGGGAAAGATAATAAATGTGACAACCCTCAAAATCCCATGTATTCCGTACAAATTATTAATGATAATTAAAGTGTCTGACGACTGTGTGGAATTACTTAACTGCTTTCTGATATCTGTGTTATGCTTACACGTATTTGTTAATATGCTAAGGAATATGCTAAGGAATATGCTAAGGAATATGTTAAGGAATATTCTAGGAATATGCTAGGAATATGCTAAGGAATATGCTAAGGAATATGCTAAGGAATATGCTAAGGAATATGCTAAGGAATATGCTAAGGAATATGCTAGGAATATGCTAGGAATATGCTATATGGAAGATCTTATAAATACCACCATTCCACCAAGCTCTCTCTTCTCTCCCTCTCCTTTCCCTTTTTCGGCAGCCACCTTCCACCATACTACCACCATCATCAAGCTCTTTTTCAATCATTCCTCATACATACAAAGGTGTAAGAGGTCCAACAACGAAGCTCGGTGCTCTCGGAAGTGGAAGGACCTCCTCCATTCGCTATTAACCACCACATTTCTTCACTCGAACTTCCCTAGCCTTGAGCTAGTGGTAAGAACTTAGATCCGTTCATTCTTTATGTTATTTTAGTGGTTAATAGATGTTAGAATGATAAAAAGTTAAGAAACTTTAAAGCTCATGAACAAGTCTTGAACATAATGTGTTAAGGTGTGGATAAAGAGAAGTTATGTGTGTAAATCGTGTTGATCTTGTGTTGTTATGATTATTGGTTGATTATCTGATGATTTGCTGATTAATATTAATATGTCATGTTGTTGTGGTCACTAAACTTGTTAACGGAATCGATCGGACACGATTAAGAAGGTTAAACACTGAAAATCAGAATCTGTCCAACTTTTACAGCCAACTTCAGTTGGCTGTAAACAGGTCTTAAACTCAACGAAAAACCGATATTTTGAATCTAAAATATGTTATTATGAAATACGGTTCTAATGGCACCGGAATCGAAATTTTTGGACTCCGTTTACTATTTTTAAAGTGTTAAATTGTAACAGCAACTTAAGCTGAATTTTGACAGCAATAAATGGGTGTCGTACTTTCAGTCATAACCTGAGTCTTGTGATGAATCGGACCATGAAAATTTTACTGTAGATGACAACTGAAGTATTTGTAATTACCCCACTGGAATTTCGCTAATCGGACTTACGATGAATTTTTAATAAATTGTTTCGTGGGCTGTGGTCAGAAATACATAAATCTGAGTTCAGTCCCGAATATGAAATTTTTATAAAATATTGGTAATGAACCGGACCCCGATATTTTTACACAATAAAATATGGAATGTTTATGATATTCTATAAAAATTTGGGAATTTTTGGAATAATCTAACTATTTTATTTAAATGTCCGAAAACAGCCGGTTTTGAGTATTAATGCTGAATTGACATAAGTTGTGACTTGCGTGTCTAAATGTCGAGTATGCTATCTGTGAATGATTTGACATGTTATATATGTTATGTGCATTATCGTATGTTTCATTTTAAGTGGGGAATGGACGGGAAACTTAGATGGGCATAAGCCGTTACAGTGATGCATGTTGTGTGATAGATACGTGTAGGAACTTTGTGTTCTATTTGAAAGCCACTAAATGACTAACTGGTAAATCATACTAGGACGCGATTGACCGACCCTGACTGTTAGCTATATTGAGAATCTAACCGAGCAAACCGAGGTGAGTTCACACACTTTCTAAGGCATGGGATTCCCGGTGGTTTGGGAATGGGTTAAAGAATTAAAACTAAATCTACATATCCTCCTTGGGTAGGATATGTACGGCCATCCTCCATAGATTGGATGCCATTATTAATCCTACGAATTCTCCTAGTGCAGAATACGTACGTTGTGGTCCTCCTGGTGCAGGACAACAACCTTAAAACTGGCTAGACAAAACTCTATCATGAAGTCCCTCAATTTATATCGACTTAATCGCCGAGGACAATGGTGAGCGGGTCATTAGTTAATAGCGCTATTAGGTTTAACAAACCTCACACCGTGCCGGTAGGACGGGCGTGTACTAATGGACTATGGCAGATTGTCAGTGATGATAGACACTGATATAGGGCACAACTTATTTGCGTAGCAGTCGATATCATACCGTCTAGTAGTTCAAACGGGGAAAACCCCCCACTGATCATGGTTATGGATTGGGTAAAGAAAAAGGGAAATGGTTAAACATACTTTCAACTACGGGGTAACCCCCACGGCAAATAAGCCAACGAAAGTCAAACCACGTTTTCAGAAACAACTTAAAACTAAACAACCAAACGTGAACTCACTCAACTTTGTTGTTGACTCGTTGTTACATGCCTTACAGGTCGCTAAATGCTTGGAGCTTGCACGGGGAAGGAGTCGTTGTGGTGAACGGACGGTTATGTTCCGTGCTTAATGTTTAAATCCTTATGAACTGACTAAACTTGCGTTTTGAAACTTTAACTTATGAACTATGGACTTATGCTTTTGAACTCACGTTTATGCTTCCGCTGTTTAAACCAAACAAGGTTAACTAGCTTTGGTCACCAATCATATTATGTTTGGTTTTATTTACATAATTGAGTTGTTCAATATGATTGGTGGCTCGATCCTGGTCATGTCACGCCTCCAAGCGGTGATACTCCGCATGGTGGATTTTGGGGGTGTGACAATAAAGATGAAAATGATGATAAGGGCAATGATGATAATGATCAGGGTGCATCGGGATTGCTGGTTGAGAATCCTAATGTTGAGAAGAATATTGAAGATTTTCTGAATTATCAGATAAATGAACAAGAAGATGATGATCAGCAAGAAGCCTCCACATCTAGAAAACAGCACGTTGACCAGGTACTCCTCACAAATCCAACTGTTATTTACTTACATGTTCAACATGAGGGGGAGCTCGAGGTTCGGAGATCAAGAGCAGAAATGTTGGAGGAACTGGGTTTGAATGATGGAAAATTTAAGTTCGACATTGAAGATGAGATACCTCAGTCATCTGAAGATGTATTTGAGCCTAGGTATGATCAGGAAGCTGATCACTACAATGATGTTATTGTTGAACATGCTTCAGATTCATCCGATAAAGAAACTGATTTTCACTATTCTGGAGTTTATGAGACATTTCCATCATTGGCAGAAATGTTCAAGGATCGAAATGAAGATGAGATCCGAAGAAAAATGGTGGAAAAAGTTTCTACTGAAGGTGTTCCAGAAACCATCCCAAGAGAAAGATTAGCTGAAGAAAGGAAAAAGTGGTTCAAAGTAATGCCGAAAGAGAGGAAGACTTTTAGGGCACTTCAGTACTTCACTCATAGCAAAGAGATCTCATGGGGTGATATTTTGTCGTGGGGTTATCTGGAAGATCTACAGGTCTACGCCATCAGACGGGAACAGGGTGTTCAGTATTTTGAGTTTTTGTCAGACATCAAAACCCTTCCGTGGTGGGATGTAGATGAGCTGGTGCAGACAAAGAATATAAAGCAATTTTATCATGGTCTGGATGTGAAAGTACATGACCAACATTTGTGGGATTACATAAAACAGCAGGCTAAGGTTGGATATCCTGACTAGAAGCCTCAAAGACCAAAGCAATTTGTCACAATGTTGGAGAATGGAGAGAAAGATATAACGTTAGATATCAAGCCTCCAAGATGTTTGAAGAATATGCCTCTCGGAGCTATTGAGCAAGATTTCCATGATCTATTCGAAGGTTGGTTGTACAATGAAATGAAGGCTGAGGTAGTAATCTCATACGACAAGTCCACAGGAAAGTCTCGAAGAATCAGCATTCTTGATCCAATATGGCTTGTTAACTGTTCGAAGAAAGATATCGATTGCTTGTTCTACAACAAGATTGCTTATGAAAGAAGAGACAGAGAACAAGCAATGCAGTATCAAACGGCCGTGGATGTGTTCTTTGCCCAAGACATCAACTCAGGAAGATATTGGAAGACGAAATGGAGAGATCTTGAGATTGATGAGTTCCTGAAAAAGTACAAACGAGAACAAAGATCAAAGGCTATTTCTGAAAGGGCAGCTGAGCTTGGCAAGCGCAAGTTGGGAAAATCGATACCAATGGATCAAACGCCAATCGAGAAAGAGGAGAACAAGATTCCCAAATGGGATCGGAAGCGTGATGGTGATCCGGTTTATAGAAAATGGTGGATCGAAGAAGGAAGGCATATAAGGAGAAGAATGTTAGAGGAAAAAGCTGAAAAGAGAAGACAGAAAGCACGAGAACGAAGGCGGAACAGGAAGAATTGAAGACTATGCTGGAAGGAACTGCAGCTACATCCGAGGGGGAGTCTGTTGGTTCATACGTCTGTAGCTTCCGTCAGCATTTAGTCATATTTTGTATGTTTATGTCTTTTGAGAACAATTATGTTTATGTATGTATGTACGTAGTATGACAACTCAGGATATGGGATTGAATTGTAAAAGTGTTGACAATTGTTGACTTGTGTCATCCGATCGGACGGTAGTTTGATTGGACAGCATTGTCAGCCGATCGGACAACACTTAGTATCATCCTGAGTTGCCTATAAATACCCCATCAGGGTATGTCATTTAGAACTCTTGTCACTTTGGGGAGAACTCTGTCAAGTCTGACTTCTACAGGCGCTTTTGTACTTTCATAACAGTTGAATAGAAAGATCAGACCGGATTAAACGTTGAATACTTTGTCGTACATCTGTGACTTAATCACATGGATTCCGCACATTGATTGAGGTCGGTTCACCTAAGTTCCTGACGAAAAGATCCTTTACGAGGGACCAACACTTTGGTGGTAATTGGGATTCTCATCTGCTATTGATCGAGTTCTCTTACAACAACAGTTATCATGCTAGCATTAATATGGCACCATTCGAAGCTTTATACGGTCGAAAATGTCGTTCACCTGTCTGTTGGAATGAGATCAGTGAAGCTCAGCTTACTGGACCTGAGCTCATTCTGGAAACAACAGACAAAATTAAGAAAATTCGCGATAATCTTGTGACAGCTAGAAGCCGTCAAAAGAGCTATGCGGATATGCGACGCAAGCCCTTAGAATTTCAAGTCGGCGACCGTGTCCTACTCAAGGTGTCACCTTGGAAAGGAGTGGTAAGATTTGGAAATAAAGGAAAACTTGCACCTCGATATGTTGGACCATTTAAGATTGTTGAAAGAGTTGGAAAGGTTGCCTATCGACTAGAGCTACCTCCAGAGCTTGGAAATATTCATCCGACTTTTCACGTGTCCAATTTGCGGAAGTGTTTAGCTGATGCTGATCTTCATATTCCACTAGACGAGATTCAAGTTGATGAAACGATGCATTTTGTCGAAAAACCCGTGGAGATAATGGTCCGTGCTGTCAAACAGTTGAAAAAAAAATTGGATTCGATTGGTCAAGGTTCGCTGGGAATCCAAACGTGGCCCAGAGTTTACTTGGGAACGTGAGGACCAGATGAAGGCGAAATATCCGCATTTGTTTTCACAGACTTCCTCTAGTTAAAATTTCGGGACGAAATTTCCTAAAGTAGGGGAGACTATGACAACTGTGCTCTGTAATCGATGTACAATGTAAAACAATGTTAATTACCAATAAAACAATGTCTTTTGGTGTTATTATATGTGTTTTGGGTGTTATTATGTGTGTATTTGTGTTTGATGATTTTACGATTTGATTCGAGTTCGATTTCAAGCTTTAAATCGCTTTCTGGAAGGTTATACGCAAACTGGTGCGTAAACATAATTAGTTTAATGCGACAAACACTCCGGAATAGTGACATAGGCTTAACAAACCTTAAATAACCTTTACATAACTTAGAAATAAGGTTTGGATGGTTTGGTGTGTTGAAAACAAGTCTATTCGATCGTAGGGACTATTTGTGTCAAACTGCGAAACTATACCGATTTGTATAGTAATGAACATTCCAGAACTTGGTCATAAGTTAAACATACCCTAAATATCCTTTACATAGCTTAGAAATAGGCTTTGAGGGGTTTGGTATGTGAAAATAAACTTTCTTGATCAATAGGGACTAAAAGCGTCAAAAAGTGCATAAGTTTGCATTTTCGCGCATATTTTACGTTCTGACTATATCCGAACATCCAAAAATTTAAGTAATCATTAAAATATTTTATTTTAGTGATTGGCATGATAAAATTCCATTCGTCGCTTAATTTGGATCGTTTTTGCGTCCGTTATGACTTTCATCGTAATTACCCGAATAACGCAACCGTACGACCAAACGAACCGACATCCGAGATGTTTTTGAGCATGTTTTGAGTTCCCTATACTTTAACATCATTTTAGAGCCTTGAAATGGGGTTAACGAGGCTTAAACGTGTTAAATATGCATCAAAATGCAATTTTTCAAGTGCAGGGACCAATTTTGACATTTCTGGAAAGTGGGCTCTCGCGGGCCGCGTAAGAGAGCTCTCTCTCTCTCTCGCGGGTGCGACAGACAACCAGACAGAAACATCGAATCTAGTCCATTTTTGATGTTTTGATGGTTTTTAACCACTGATTTCGGATGCTATGGGCTCGTATTTGATAGTTTTTAGTGTTCCCATGGTTTTAAAAACCATGTGCCCAAGTGTAAGGCCTAGATCGAAGCACGAAATGTGAGAAACAATCCTAACGGTTTACCAAAATCTATAAATACCTAAGCTCTCATTCCATTTTCTGCACACCTTGATCTGAGTTGGAGTTCAAGAACTTCATACCTGAGTAGTTTGATCAAGATCTTCCTAGCTTAGACCCTTTGTAAGTATTCTTTCATGTTTTTATGCGTTTTTCAAGCAAAAGTCAAACAGTGTTTGACTTTCTGCTTTGACCAGTCTTTGGTCAACACAAAGTTCGTTTGCACTTTGCAATGTGAGCGTAATCACGATGGTTATAGTCCCTTGTAGTGACGAGTCATAGTTTCGGTCAAAATGCGTATTTATGCGTATTTTGTAACCAAACTATTCTTGGGTATCAAAACCATTTGTTTTTATATCAAAACTTGTTTTCTAACTTAGTTAAACATGTTTCAACATGTTTAGCTCGTCACGTTTAGTTTAGTGCTTGTATAGAGTCGTAAGTCAAGCGGTCTAAACAACAGCTTAGACTTTCGAACTCGACCCATTTGGTCGATCATTAGGATCCGACCAAGCATGATTAGTGACCATAGTTGTATAGGGAATAACCTTTCGAGGTTATACCTTATGGTCACTTAGGTTTAATTAGTTGTATGATAGGTAGTTTATATGCCTTAGGTAAATGACCAAAATGCCCTTTTCATGCATAATTGAATTTTAAGCATGTGTAACCTAAACTTTTGTCACATAACTGATTATGCAACAAATTTAGGCATATAATACTTATCATAGGACTAGTTAGGCGTCTCGAACGCGCTTTGTGCGAACGACACGTTAAAGTAGCATGAGCTACCTTAATGGGTCGTAACGGGTCGAAAGCACTTAGGTTAGGTTCCGTTTTAGGATGTAGGCTTTGTTAAACCATATCACATGAGTCCCAATACTCATTTGGTTTACGAGACCTCATTCTATCCGATCTTCCGATTTAGGTGTCGATTTATTGACTACGCGATTCGATTAATAGGTACTACTTGATTTCTTTGGTTTACCTGAGCTTCGTTGAGTTCTTTAGGTCAAGGATACTTGCAGTTCAATGTGAGTACATAGTTCCCCTATTTTACTGTTTTCAATTGTTTTGGGGTGATTCATATGTGTTAAATGTTTTCAAGGTTTTTAACGATGGTTTTCGAAATGATAAATATGGTTTAAAATTAACAACGATTTCGATAATGTGAATAAACTTGTTAGGCGTAATTACATAACGAATAACACACAATAGTTTTGGCCGAACCGACCAGTATTAGGTTATAGTACCATAGGATCTGACAAATCCCGTTATCAGACTGCACCCATGGTTATGTGTGGGGGTTATGTGGGTAACGACTAAATCTATGATTGTTAATTTACCCTTTGGTGGTTTATTAATGCGAGAATTGGCGATGGATGAGTTGCGAAGGTTTGGATGTTATTAGCGAGGCGACCAAAAGTAGTTTTCACAATTAAAACGAGAATGATTTAAACGATTTAAACGAGTTAAGCATTTTTGGAACAATTAAACGATTTTGGAACGATTTAAAAGAGTTAAACGAATTGGACAAACGATTGGTTTTTGGTTATTGTTTAGATAACGGGACGGGTGTAATGTGATGAAAACATGGTAGATACGCCGCTGGTACTTCTTATATATAAGTGTTTTCATCATATTACATACCGTGACGTTATTTAGTTCACTTGGGTAAACGATTTTGAAACGATGTCACATAACGATGTTTTCTAAATATAAACCATACGAGTTTTATTAACGAGGTGATTTTCAATTTGATTTAATTAAACAAATGTTTTGGGTTAAGAATCATGGCTACGAGATTTTATAAGTTATAACCAACTTGGTTTGAGTTGGTTAATTATGTTGCAATATTATATACTTTTCAAAACAAGGTTTTTAATAAGGTTTTGCAACATGAATCCGATACTCTCATAAAACCTATGTGCTCGCCAGCATTTCTTTGCTAACTTTGTTTTTACATATGTTTCAGGTGTTGTTGAATGATGTTGATTGCTAGGATGCATGCTCACATAGGATCTGGACGAGGCCTTAGCGACATAATAACAATGATAGACGATGTTTAGTCTGTTTGTTTTGTTTAAGACAATGTAAATTACCTAATGAATCAATAAAACAAATCTTTTGAAATCCATGGTTGTGAAACAATAATTCTGTTGCTCCACTCCCTGACGTTTCCGCCGCGGTTTTGTTGTTTTAAAGCAATCTGAGTGTGACACCCATACAGCTAAACATTATTAAGAACAAACCTCAATAATGTTTTTGTATGTTTTGGCGTTATAAATTGGATGTAAGTTGAGGATAAAGTCAATAAGATTTTACTCAATGAAATGGACAATATCCTCACTTAAGGATTTTGTCCATTACATTGAGCGAAACCTTACCGACAACCAAACTAAATTTCAAATAAACGTTTTGTTTTAGAGGATATTTGATGTTTGTGTTTTTTGGCGTTTCTAAGACGAATGGTATATATTAAATATGGCGTTTGGGGTTTTGTGTTTTAATGGAAGGTCTGAGATGTTGTATATACCGGATGTTTTTTGGCGGTTGTTTTAGGCGGGATTTTATTATAATGAATGCTAGTAATTAAGTCTCGTCGTTTCAGTCACTATTTGTTCAGCTTTAGCGTTTAAAACAAGTTTGGCGTTTTATATCTAATGGCGTTTTAGATTAGGATAGTGTGTGCTATTGTGTAGAGAAGTCAAAAGACTTTTTTACCCTTAATGAAGCGCGCCACACTAATAAAAGTGATGTTATTTGCGAAAATGCCACCGCGTCATCTAGTACATAGATTGTTTTGATCTGACGATCCATAACCGTTCTCACACTTTTCACCGTTTTCTCTAAATCCTGACCCTATATATATATATATATATATATATATATATTAATTATAAGTAAATAATAATAATATTTACATTTAAAAAGATTAAACATATATTAAAAATATATTAATTTATAATATTGAAGTTTTGAAAACAAATCAGACTCCAATTCCGCTAACATCTATGCTACCGGGCTCGTGGTGAATTTAACTGATCAAAACAATTAAGCCGGCAATGAAGATTAAGTACATAGGTTAATTAGATCAATAACGCGGAAATGGTAACATTGGCTTGATCATGATGCACGTATATACGTTGGGTCTGATCGCGTAGTTAAGTCCGGTTACGAGATAGACAAGCAGCGTAGAAGTGCATCTATGATGATTGACCGACGTATTAGTCAAATACTCCGGTTGCTCGAACTCGCGTTCGAGACTTAACTTCGTGACTCCTTGTTCTCATTAATTACGCGATCTTCATTGTATTTACGCTACATTCAACGAGTTCATCTATAACAACCCTCCAAAATATTTTTCGACACCCTAATATATTTTAAATGCCCCAATATGTCCTAAAATACACCCCATATGTGAAAACCGAGCCCAAATACCTTTATTTTCATAAAAATTAAATAAAAATCAAATTTTATGGGCGCTCGCGGGCCGCGTAGCCTTTGGATACTGCATACGCGGGCCGCGACAGCTTGAAGTCAGGGCGAGCCCCTGAGCCGCCACGTGTCATGATCGTGTCGCAGCTAGTTGTGATGACCAATCAGAGCTAGGGTCTACAGCCCTACTACGCGGGCCGCGAGGAAACCAAAATCAGGCACTATAAATAGCAGGCATCGGGCCTTCAGTCAACTCGTTCATCTCTCGACTTTCTCTCTCGAATTTCTTTATAGTAGGCATAATCTTGGGTATAATATCCCCCTAATTAACGAAGTTCTGCTCCGTTGTAAGTATCATAACCCCCGGTTACGTATTAGATACGCTGCCCGATTAATCCAGGGTTCCGTAATGGCTGTCGTGGTTCTGCCCGACGTAGTCGTTGGAATGCCGTCTCCGGGAGGGTATTACTAATGTAAATATAAAGGGTTATTATACTAACGCGTGTGCATTGTGTAAATTATAGATAATCACCAGGAAACCTTAGAAGAAATCTAAGACAACAATGTAAGTAATCCTTCTTTTCGTAAACCTTTTTGTGAGTAATCTCCTTTTTGTAAATTGTTTTACAAAACCTTTTATATTTTACAATGTGATTAAGCAGTGATTGAGTCTTTGTAATTCTTCAATTGGACAACGGGTTAGCCAATGTGTGATATGACCATCACCACAGATACGGTCGAGTGGCAAGTACTGAATGAGTAATTGTTTAGATATAAACATTATAATCGCTCTCAATACTGTGATAATTGATAAAACTCTTCTTGATTAAACTGGGATTCACTCACCAGTATTTCCCGCTGACAAAATATTTTTAAACGCGTTTCAGGTAATAAAATGTGAGAGCCAACTAGAAGCCAGCTGGACAGCACGGAAGGCTTGGAGAAAGTGGCTATAAAAGTTACCTAAATAAAAGAAGATGTTTTATTAAATAAAATAGAGTTTATCTCTATAAATCAGTTTGTAATGAAAAACTTGGGTTTTATCCCAATATGGTTAATATTATAAAAGTGTGGTATTTACTCTGATAAAATATTTCCTAACTACGGTCCTGATGTAAATTCCGCTGCCAAAATAATAAACATCGATACCACCAATACTGAGTTCGCGGCCGCCCGTTCCCGGGACAGATAGGGGCCGAGGGTTGCGACAGAAGGTGGTATCAGAGCTAAGCCACTGATTCAGCCACAGAAGTGTTTTGCTGACACCAAGATATTATTCAAATTGTTAGGAAATAATTTATGGAAATACGTGCATATCTGTATTTTATTGTTATATGTTATTTAACTATTTGTTACTTTACAGTATGAGTGATCAAGGACCATCCGACGTCTATCGTCAGTTGTCCAGCTCACCTAGGAGCGAAGGCACCTCTTCACAGCCTACCCTCTCAGGGTATTCAGCTGATGATGAAGAAGGGATATTCGTATTTAAGGCTCAGTCTAAAGAGCCATTCCCTCAGAAAAAGAGAGGATGGTTCAGTAAGAGAGCACATGAGCGTAGGAAAAGAATGAAGAAATTACAAGAGCAACGAGTGCTAGCAGCAGCTAAAAGAGAAACTGATGCCCACACCCAAGACATGCTTAATAGGAGTTTAGCAAACTTCCATATTTTAGCAACCATAGCTGCCGACCCAAATTTGGAACAACTAGTAGCCCCTCGATCATTACCCTTGTTTCCCACTCAGCCAATGGAGATAGAAAACAACCCAGAAAATCAAGTAGAAATGCATGATTTCAATCCAGAGGAGATACCTAGGGTACCAGCACCCAATCCCTTAGACCCAGACTACGATCCGTGGTTTGATGATCATAGGGATTATGTGCAACGCTACCACTTAACAGACCTACCCATGCCAAACCTAGCAGCGTACCCAGGTCTGGACCCTCTAGATCCCTACTATGATAATGATGAATACATTAGGGAAATCTTAGAGAATCTGTATCCTCAGGAAGAACCCATGCCACAGTACCCAGATCCCGTACCAGCACCTGCACCCCCAATGAGTGCAAAAAATGTGCAAGAGCTCCGAACTTTCAGAGAATAAATTTTAGAAAGTAGTGAAAGAATGAGGCAGGTAGGAGAACGACTCGTCTGGAAGTACGACGAGCGTCATATGGATTTCTGGATGAATCCATATCCGTGATGATGATGGTAGAGGTAGTAGTAGTAATAATAATAATAATAATAATAATAATAATAATAATAATAATAATAATATAATATATATATATATATATATATAATGTGAGTATGAAAAAAAAAGATATTTATAATAATAATAATAATAATAATAATGATAATAATAATAATAAATCTATCGTAGTATAGACCACTTCATGGTTAGTGACGCATAATAGCATTGTAATTTTAATTTCTAGTTCCAGTTTGTATTAAGTTTGTATTAGACGCATACTAAGAAAAAGTAAGTCGCAATGCTCGACGTTTTTTTATCAGAATGCGTGTCATGTAATTGATCATATTAAGATATTATTTTGTGAAATTAATATGTGGTAAATGTTTAAAATTCAGATGGCCGACCAAGTGAATCAAGAGAATCCGGATAATAACCCGGAAAACCAGAATAACGATAACCGGAGTAACCATAACCCGGCTAACGGAAACCCAAACAACAACAATAATGGAAACCAAGTGGACAACAGTTCCATCCAACACATAGTGGCACAAGAAATAATAGATGCGATGCCATATAGTATTCAAACGGTTAGGGAAGAAAATAATAATAGTAACCGTGATAGTAAACGACCCTCCGAACCAGCAAACAGCGTGAACAATGGACCTATACTTCAAGCGCCCATTCCCAAAAGAAGAAGAACCATGCCTTATGGTTGTTCTTATAAAGAATTCTGGTCTAGTAAACCAATAGAATACTCGGGCAATGAAGGGGCCGTTGCAACTCTACGCTGGATAGAAAAGACTGTTGCTGGCTTAAAAATAAGCAAGTGTGCTGAAGAGGATAAAATAATGTTTGCCTCTAATCTGTTTAAGAATTCAGCCTTAGAGTGGTGGAACACTATCCTCCAGTCTAGGGGAAGTGATAGGATTTACAATATGGAATGGGAGGAATTTAAAAATATGGTAGAAAGGAAATTCTTCCCTCCTAATGAAAAGGAACAAATAGCAAATAAATTCCTATATCTTAGGATGACTGGGGTAGATAGTAAGGTTTATACTACATTATTCTTTGAATATGCTCGAATAGTACCAACCCTTGCGTCACCTGAACCAGTATTAATCTCCCGTTACATCTGGGGATTCATTGGAGAGATTAGACATTTAGTCAAGGCAGCTTGACCTCAAAGCATAGAAGAAGCTGTAGAACCAGCAAACACCTTGACTGATGAGTTAGTCCGTACAAGAGAAGAGGATCAGAGGAGGAACCTAACCCAGAAACTTACCCAGGAATTTCGTTCTGGAAATTCTAACCGCGGAAGAAATATAGGTTCTACTTCTGCACCCTATTGCAAGTATTGCAAAAGAAAGCATTCTGGAAGATGTTCCATATACTGCAACTTCTGCAAAATATCTGGACATAAGGAAGAAGACTGGAGGAAGAAAAACAACAGGATATGCTACAACTGCGGAGAACAAGGCCACATCAAACCAAACTGTCCGAAATTAGCTCCAGCTACAAACAACAAGAACACTAAAAATGCTAGAGCATTTGTTCTAACTGCAGAAGAAGCAAAGATGATCCCGGATGTGATTACCGGTATGTTTTTAGTTAATGATATTTTTGCTAAAGTATTATTTGACTCTGGTGCAAACCAAAGTTTTATTAATACTTCATTTTGCCAACTTCTCAATCAATCATTAACTAAACTCCCACAAGAATGTATAGTGGAGACAGCAAATGGGGAAACCATTAAGATTTCTGATATCTTGCAGGGAGCAAGAATAGAAATTCTAAATCATAAATTTAATGCAAACCTTTACCCAATGAATTAGGTAGGATTTGATGTAGTATTAGGAATGGATTGGTTAATAGCCAATAAAGCCAATATTTTATGTGATCAAAAGTCAATCCAAGTAAATTCACCAAAGGGTGAAAAGATCACAATTAAAGGAAATAAGCCCTCCAGATCCGCAAAATTCATCTCTGTGATGAAAACAACAAGTTATATATTAAAAGGATCTTTAGTGTATTTGATTTCCATAATCACTAACACTAAAGGATATTCCAGTAGTGTCCCAGTTTTCAGATGTATTTCCAGAGGAATTACCAGGACAACCTCCAGACCGAGAAGTTGAATTCAGAATTAATCTGCTACCAGGGACAACTCCAATTGCCAAAGCACCTTACTGTTTGGTACCCACAGAAATACAGGAACTGAAGAAACAGTTAGACGAATTATTGGAGAAAGAATTTATACAGCCAAGTTCATCACCATGGGGAGCCCCAATCCTATTTGTCAAAAAGAAGGACGGATCTATGCGTATGTGCGTTGATTACCGTGAATTGAACAAGGTCACGCTTAAGAATCGGTATCCATTACCAAGAATCGATGATCTGTTCGATCAGTTACAAGGAGCTCGATTTTTCTCTAAAATCGATTTAAGATCAGGATATTATCAATTAAAGGTACATGAAGTGGACATTCCTAAGACCGCTTTTAGAACAAGGTATGGCCATTATGAATTTACTATCATGCCATTTGGTTTAACCAATGCCCCAGCTGCATTTATGGACATGATGAACCGAATATGTAAGCCATATTTAGATAAATTCATAGTTGTCTTTATAGATGATATTCTCATTTACTCTAAGAGTAAAGAGGAACATGCAGAGCATTTGCACACACTTCTAAGTTTATTGAGAAAAGAAAAGCTTTATGCTAAATTTTCGAAGTGTGAGTTTTGGTTAGAACAGGTACAATTTCTTGAACATCTAGTTAATCATGAAGGAATTCATGTAGATCCCACCAAGATTGAAGCAATCACCAAATGGAAAACCCCTGAGTCACCAACTGAGGTTAGAAGTTTCTTAGGACTGGCCGGTTATTATAGAAGATTTATTCGAGATTTTTCTAGAATAGCCATTCCCTTAACTAAGTTAACCTGTAAATCCATTAAGTTTGAATGGGGATCAAAACAAGAAGAAGCATTTAGAATTCTTAAGTAAAGACTAACCAATGCACCCATACTAGCGTTACCAGAAGGATTTGAAGACTTTGTAGTCTATTGTGACGCTTCTAAGTTAGGTTATGGATGTGTATTGATGCAACATCAAAAGGTTATAGCTTACGCCTCTAGACAACTTAAGAATCATGAAGAGAATTATTCAACCCATGATCTAGAATTAGGAGCCATAATTTTTGCCCTGAAAATTAGGAGCCATAATTTTTGCCCTGAAAATTTGGAGACATTACCTTTACAGTAGTAAGTTTACCATTTTCACAGACCATAAGAGTTTAAGATATGTTTTCGGTCAAAAGGAGTTGAATATGAGACAAAGACGCTGGATTGAGATACTTAGTGATTATGATTATGATATCCAGTATCATGCAGGAAAAGCAAATGTAGTTGCTGATGCTTTAAGTCGAAAGTATCATGAAAAGCCAAAAAGAGTACGTTCACTTAAATTAAATCTAAAAGTAGATTTAAATGAACAGATTAAAAAGGCACAAGAATCAGTAATCAAGGATGATACTGAGAAATTAAAAGGAATGATTAAGGAATTAGAACAAGGAACAGATGGAATTTGGAGATTGCATAAGAAAAGGATGTGGATACCTAAATTAGGAAACCTACGCCACCATATATTAGAAGAAGCCCATAAGTCTAAGTATACGATGCATCCTGGAAGTGATAAGATGTATAAGGACTTAAGAAATAATTTTTGGTGGATAGGAATGAAAAAGGATATAGCAGCATATGTTGCAAAGTGTTTAACCTGTTCACAAGTCAAAGCTGAACATCAGAAACCCTCAGGATTGTTGCAACAGTTAGAAATGCCAGTATGGAAATTGGAATTAATAACAATGGATTTTTGTCACTAAATTACCCAAAACAAGAAAAGGTAATGATACAATCTGGGTGATTGTAGACAGGCTAACTGAAGAAGCATGGACCTGTGTGGGTTGGTACTTCTACGGTGATGAATACGGATATTGCCACATCTCGTATTCTTCGCCCGAACCCTAGACCTGCAAATAAGAAGAAAGAAACGTGGGCAGTGTAGAGATGGCCGGTAGAGGAAGAATCCCCTATTTCCAGCTACAAAAGTGTGTTGCCCTATATCTCATGCCCTAATAAGGAGGTGGAGACCTTCTTATATAGGAGATATGGGAAAACCCTAACCTCAATGGGCCAGGCCCAGTTAGGGGTTGTCTCTACAAGCCCACAGCCTAGTGTAGTATAAACTACAACGCGCTGGGCTTTGCGGGTTAGTACGCAATAATAATATATAATTACTATAAAAGTGATAAATAGAAGGAAAGTCCGACCGCTCGGATCGGATCCAGTACCCTACCTCGTCACTAACTAAGTCAGCACATTTCCTACCAATGAAGGAAACTTTTAGTATGGAACAATTAGCTAAATTATATGTAAATGAAATAGTTTGTTTACATGGAATTCCTCTATCAATTGTCTCTGACAGAGATAGTCGTTTTACCTCTCATTTTTGGAAAAGTTTCCAAAAAGCAATGGGAACCAAGTTGAATCTAAGCACAGCTTATCATCCTCAAAACAGACGGACAAAGCGAAAGGACAATTCAGACAATGGAGGACATGCTTAGAGCTTGTGTAATTGATTTCGGAGGTAATTGGGACGATCATTTACCACTGATAGAATTTTCTTATAATAATAGTTATCACACAAGTATCAATGTTGCACCCTTCGAAGTACTTTATGGACGAAAGTGCCGAACGCCAGTCTGTTGGGCAGAAATTGGAGAAAAGCAACTATCTGGACCTGAGATAGTACAAGAAGCAACAGACAAGATTATTTAAGTCAAGGAACGACTGAAAGCAGCACGTGATTGACAAAAGAGTTATGCAGATAATAGACGAAAGCCATTGGAATTTCAGGTAGGAGATAAAGTGTTATTGAAAGTCTCTCCTTGGAAAGGAGTAGTAAGATTCATCAAAAGGGGAAAGCTAAGCCCTAGGTACGTTGGACCTTTTGAGATTATTAGAGGAATAGGACCGGTAGCCTATCAGCTACAACTGCCAAAGGAAATGGCAGGAATACATGATGTATTTCATGTATCTAATCTCAAGAAATGTCTAGCTGATGAATCACTGATAGTACCTCTTAAGGATATAGAGGTAAATGAGCAGTTAAAGTTTGTAGAGAAGCCTCTACAGATTGAAGACAGGAAAGTCAAGAATCTCAAGCACAAGAGATTAGTTCTGGTCAAAGTGAAATGGGACTCCAAAAGAGTACCAGAATACACATGGGAGCTTGAATCAGAAATGCAAAGGAAATATCCGCACCTGTTCCAGTAGATCTCGAGGACGAGTTCTAAAACAAGGTGGGGAGGATATAACAACCCTCCAAAATATTTTTCGACGCCCTAATATATTTTAAATGCCCCAATATGTCCTAAAATACACCCCATATGTGAAAATCGAGGCCAAATTCCTTTATTTTCATAAAAATTAAATAAAAATCAAATTTTATGGGAGCTCGCGGGCCGCGTAGCCTTTGGCTACTGCTTACGCGGGCCGCGACAGCTTGAATTCAGGGCGAGCCCTGAGCCGCCACGTGTCACGATCGTGTCGCAGCTAGTTATGATGACCAATCAGAGCTAGGGTCTACACCCCTACTACGCGGGCCGCATAGACCTTGGCCTCATCTTACGCGGGCCGTGAGGAAACCAAAATCAGGCACTATAAATAGCAGGCATCAGGCCTTCAGTCAATTCGTTCATCTCTCGACTTTCTCTCTCGAATTTATTTATAGTAGGCATAATCTCAGGTATAATATCCCCCTAATTAATGAAGTTCTGCTCCTTTGTAAGTATCATAACCCCCGGTTACGTATTAGATACGCTGCCCAATTGATCCAGGGTTCCTAACGGCTGTCGTGGTTCTGCCCGACGTAGTCGTTGGAATGCCGTCTCAGGGAGGGTATTACTAATGTAAATATAAAGGGTTATTATATACTAACGCGTGTGCATTGTGTAAATTATAGATAATCACCAGGAAACCTTAGAAGAAATCTAAGACAACAATGTGAGTAATCCTTCTTTTCGTAAACCTTTTTGTGAGTAATCTCCTTTTTGTAAATTGTTTTACAAAACCTTTTATATTTTACAATGTGATTAAGCAGTGATTGAGTCTTTGTAATTCTTCAATTACTGCCGGTATTATGGGGTTTTGTATACATTACTTGATAACCTTCACAATTAGACAACGGGTTAGCCAATGTGTGATATGACCATAGCCACAGATACGGTCGAGTGGCAAGTACCGAATGAGTAATTGTGTAGATATAAATATTGTAATCGCTCGCAATACTGTGTTAATTGATAAAACTCTTCTTGATTAAATTGGGATTCACTCACCAGTATTTCACGCTGACAAAATATTTTTAAACGCGTCTCGGGTAACAAAATGTGAGAGCCAGCTGGACAGCACTGAAGGCTTGGAGAAAGTGACTATAAAAGTTACCTAAATAAAAGAAGGTGTTTTATTAAATAAAATAGAGTTTATCTCTGTAAATCAGTTTGTAATGAAAAACTTGGGTTTTATCCCATTATGTTTAATATTATTAAAGTATGGTATTTACTCTGATAAAATATTTCCTAACTACGGTCCTGATGTAAATTCCGCTGCCAAAATAATAAACATCGATACCACCAATACTGAGTTCGCGGCCGCCCGTTCCCGGGACAGATAGGGGGTGGGGGTTGCGACAGAAGGTGGTATCAGAGCTAAGCCACTGATTCAGCCACATAAGTGTTCTGCTGACACCAAGATATTATTCAAATTGTTAGGAAATAATTTATGGAAATACGTGCATATCTGTTTTTGATTGTTATGTGTTATTTGACTATTTATTAGTTTACAGTATGAGTGATCAAGGACCATCCGACGTCTATCGTCAATTGTTCAGCTCACCTAGGAGCGAAGGCACCTCTTCACAGCCTACCTTCCCAGGGTATTCAGCTGATGATGAAGAAGGGATATTCGTATTTAAGGCTCAGTCTGAAGAGCCATTCCCTCAGAAAAAGAGAGGATGGTTCAGTAAGGGAGCACATGAGTGTAGGAAAAGAATGAAGAAAATTACAAGAGCAACGAGTGCTAGCAGCAGCTAAAAGAGAAACTGATGCCCACACCTAAGACATGCTGAATAGGAGTTTAGCAAACTTCCATATTTTAGCAACCATAGCTGCCGACCCAAATTTGGAACAACTAGTAGCCCCGCAACCATTACCCTTGTTTCCCACTCAGCCAATGGAGATAGAAAACAACCCAGAAAATCAAGCAGAAATCCATGATTTCAATCCAGAGGAGATACCTAGGGTACCAGCACCCAATCCCTTAGACCCAGACTACGATCCGTGGTTTGATAATAATAGGGATTATGTGCAACGCTACCACTTAACAGACCTACCCATGCCAAACCTAGCAGCGTACCCAGGTCTGGACCCTCTAGATCCCTACTATGATAATGATTAATACATTAGGGAAATCATAGAGAATCTGTATCCTCAGGAAGAACCCATGCCATAGTACCCAGATCCCGTACCAGCACCTGCACCCCCAATGAGTGCAGAAAATGTGCAAGAGCTCCGAACTTTCGGAGAAGAAATTTTAGAAAGTAGTGAAAGAATGAGGCAGGTAGGAGTACGACTCGTCTGGAAGAACGACGAGCGTCATATGGATTTCTGGATGAATCCACATCCGTGATGATGATGGTAGAGGTAGTAATAAAAATAATATATATATATATATATATAATGTGAGTATGAAAAAAAAGATATTTATAATAATAATAATAAATCTATCGTAGTATAGACCACTTCGTGGTTAGTAACGCGTAATAGCATTGTAATTTTAATTTCCAGTTCCAGTTTGTATTAAGTTTGTATTTGATGCATACTAAGAAAAAGTAAGTCGCAATGCTCGACGTTTTTTATCAGAATGCGTGTCATGTAATTGATCGTATTAAGATATTATTTTGTGATATTAATATGTGGTAAATGTTTAAAATTCAGATGGCCGACCAAGTGAATCAAGAGAATCCGGATAATAACCCGGAAAACCGGAATAACGATAACCAGAGTAATCGTAACCCGGCTAACGGAAACCCAAACAACAACAATAATGGAAACCAAGTGGACAACAGTGTCATCCAACACATAGTGGCACAAGGAATAATAGATGCGATGCCATATATTATTCAAACGGTTAGGGAGGCAAATAATAAAAGTAACCGTGATAGTAAACAACCCTCCGAACCAGCAAATAGCGTGAACAATGAACCAATACTTCAAGCGCCCATTCCCAAAAGTAGAAGAACCATGCCTTATGGTTGTTCTTATAAAGAATTCTGGTCTTGTAAACCAATAGAATTCTCGGGCAATGAAGGGGCCGTTGCAACTCTACGCTGGATAGAAAAAACTGAGGCTGTCTTAAAAATAAATAAGTGTGCTGAAGAGGATAAAATAATGTTTGCCTCTAACCTGTTTAAGAATTCAGCCTTAGAGTGGTGGAACACTATCCTACAGTCTAAGGGAAGTGATAGGATTTACAATATGGAATGGGAGGAATTTAAAAATATGGTAGAAAGGAAATTCTTCCTTCCTAATGAAAAGGAACAAATAGCAAATAAATTCCTAAATCTTAGGATGACTGGGGTAGATAGTAAGGGTTATACTACATTATTCTTTGAATATGCTCGAATAGTACCAACCCTTGCATCACCTGAACTAGTATTAATCTCCCGTTACATCTGCGGATTAATTGGAGAGATTAGACATGTAGTCAAGTCAGCTAGACCTCAAACCATAGAAGAAGCTGTAGAACTAGCAAACACCTTGACTGATGAGTTAGTCCGTACACAAGAAGAGGATCAGAGGAGGAACCTAACCAAGAAACTTACCCAGGAATTTCGTTCTGGAAATTCTAACCGCGGAAGAAATATAGGTTCTACTTCTGCACCCTATTGCAAGTATTGCAAAAGAAAGCATTTTGGAAGATGTTCCATATACTGCAACTTCTGCAAAAATATCTGGACATAAGGAAGAAGACTGCAGGAAGAAAAACAACAGGATATGCTACAACTACGGAGAACAAGGCCACATCAAGCCAAACTGTCCGAAATTAGCTCCAGCTACAAACAACAAGAACACTAAAAATGATAGAGCGTTTGTTCTAACTGCAGAAGAAGCAAAGATGATCCCGTATGTGATCACTGGTACGTTTTTAGTTAATGATGTTTTTGCTAAAGTATTATTTGACTCTGGTGCAAACCAAAGTTTTATTAATACTTAATTTTGAAAACTTCTCAATCAATCATTAACTAAACTCCCATAAGAATGTCTAGTAGAGACAACAAATGGGGAAACCATTAAGATTTCTGATATCTTGCAGGGAGCAAGAATAGAAATTCTAAATCAAAAATTTAATACAAACCTTTACCCAATGAATTTAGTAGGATTTGATGTAGTATTAGGAATGCATTGGTTAATAGCCAATAAAGCCAATATTTTATGTGATTAAAAGTCAATCCAAGTAAATTCACCAAAGGGTGAAAAGATCACAATTAAAGGAAATAAGCCCACTAGATCCACAAAATTCATCTCTGTGATGAAAACAACAAGTTATATACGAAAAGGATCTTTAGTGTATTTGATTTCCATAATCACAAACACTAAAGGAAAAGAATTAAAGGATATTCCAGTAGTGTCCCAGTTTTCAGATGTATTTCCAGAGGAATTACCAGGAAAACCTCCAGACAGAGAAGTTGAATTCAGAATTCATCTGCTACCAGGGACAGCTCCAATGGCCAAAGCACCTTACTGTTTGTCACCCGCAGAAATGCAGGAACTGAAGAAACAGTTAGACGAATTATTGGAGAAAGAATTCATACAGCCAAGTTCATCACCATGGGGAGCGCCAATCCTATTTGTCAAAAAGAAGGACGGATCTATGCGTATGTGCATTGATTACCGTGAATTGAACAAGGTCATGATTAAGAATCGGTATCCATTACCAAGAATCGATGATCTGTTCGATCAGTTACAAGGAGCTCGATTTTTCTCTAAAATCGATTTAAGATCAAGATATCATCAATTAAAGGTACAGGAAGAGGACATTCCTAAGACCGCTTTTAGAACAAGGTATTGCCATTATGAATTTACTGTCATGCCATTTGGTTTAACCAATGCCCCAGCTGCATGTATGGACATGATGAACCGAATATGTAAGCCATATTTGGATAAATTCATAATTGTCTTTATAGATGATATTCTCATTTACTCTAAGAGTAAAGAGGAACATGCAGAGCATTTGCACACACTTCTAAGTTTATTGACAAAAGAAAAGCTTTACGCTAAATTTTCGAAGTGTGAGTTTTGGTTAGAACAGGTACAATTTCTTGAACATCTAGTTAATCATGAAGGAATTCATGTAGATCCCACCAAGATTGAAGCAATTACCAAATGGAAAACCCCTGAGTCACCAACTGAGGTTAGTAGTTTCTTAGGAGTGGCCGGTTATTATAGAAGATTTATTCGAGAATTTTCTAGAATAGCCATTCCCTTAACTAAGTTAACCTGTAAATCCATTAAGTTTGAATGGGGATCAAAACAAGAAGAAGCATTTAGAATTCTTAAGCAAAGACTAGCCAATGCACCCATACTAGCGTTACCAGAAGGATCTGAATACTTTGTAGTCTATTGTGACGCTTCTAAGTTAGGTTATGGATGTGTATTGATGCAACATCAAAAGATTATAGCTTACGCCTCTAGACAACTTAAGAACCATGAAGAGAATTATTCAACCCATAATCTAGAATTAGAAGCCATAATTTTTGCCCTGAAAATTTGGAGACATTATCTTTACGGTAGTAAGTTTACCATTTTCACAGACCATAAGAGTTTAAGATATGTTTTCGAGCAAAAGGAGTTGAATATGAGACAAAGACTCTGGATGGAGATGCTTAGTGATTATGATTGTGATATCCAGTATCATGCAGGAAAGGCAAATGTAGTTGCTGATGCTTTAAGTCGAAAGTATCATGAAAAGCCAAAAAGAGTACGTTCACTTAAATTAAATCTGCAAGTAGATTTAAATGAACATATTAAAAAGGAACAAGAATCAGTAATCAAGGATGATACTGAGAAATTAAAAGGAATGATTAAGGAATTAGAACAAGGAACAGATGGAATTTGGAGATTGCATAAGAAAAGGATGTGGATACCTAAATTAGGAAACCTACGCCACCATATATTAGAAGAAGCCCATAAGTCTAAGTATACGATGCATCCTGGAAGTGATAAGATGTATAAGGACTTAAGAAAGAATTTTTGGTGGATAGGAATGAAAAAGGATATAGCAGCATATGTTGCAAAGTGTTTAACCTGTTCACAAGTCAAAGCTGAACATCAGAAACCCTCAGGATTGTTGCAACAGTTAGAAATGCCAGTATGGAAATCGGAATTAATAACTGTTGGATCTGAGTTTGTTTCTGATTGTATTTTGTGTTTGTAATTAAGATGAAAATGAATGAGTGTGCAGCGGAATTATGATGAAAACAAACTTTGCATACAATCAAACGAGAGTAATACTTTGATCAAACATCTTTTCACAATAAATCGAAAGATTGAATTTATTTCAATAACGATTACAATGATTGATGAATGAATGCAAACTCCCCCTCAGCCAGAGCTCAGTTGTTTGTTCGTGCAAAGAAGACAATGATGCAAAAGAGCTAATAGAACAGTACAAAGTACTGAACTATTTATAGGCACTTGCAAACCACTGAGCATCTTAGCTGACGTCACCATGAAAGTGACATCTAACCTCCTAACAAACTCTAACCTCTGATCAATACAAACACTGCTATGCTAACTACTGCTATTTACATTACATTACAAACAGACTATATAACAGCTGCTGTAACCTTCTACTGCTGTGAACCCAGCAGTACTTGTCCGGATCAGCAATACTTGACTCAAGGCAGTAGATTGAATCAGCAGAGTTTTGGTCTTCCATCAGTCTTTAACTTTGGGCAGCAGTTGTAAGGCAGCACTTTGCAAGATCAGTAGATAGGAGATCAGCAGATGTTGAAGTTCACTTTCAAGGGGAGAGACTTGATCATATCATATCGTAAACGTCTGCTTATTCTGGATCCACTTCTCTGATCCAGTTTTGGCTTTAATTATCTGTTCCTCTTGATAGGGTTCAATCCCAACAATCTCCCCCTGGAACAGATAATGCCAAAACTCTTCATTATTGTGGAAGTTTATTGCCTCATCAACAGCTCCCTTATCTGACCTTTAAATTGTAGTTCAAAGTCTAGGGCATCTGTATCATCATCATCCCTGCTAAGTGGAAGATCAAGGAGATCCTGCAAATCTTCAAGACTCGGGCCAAGAGCTTGTTCCCTTGATATTTTCTCCACTTCTCCACCAAACCTGAGCAAAGTCAATACGCAGGTCTGTTTGTCAGTTTCCCACTTTAGTATTTTTGAGCCTGGTGGGTTTCTTGGGAGATGTTTATTTGCAGAGGTATTTGGTGAGGCTGGCCTATTCATGACTGGCTGAGCAGCACTTGCAGATTGTTCCAATTCAAGATCTTCTTTTATCATTAATTTCATGCCTGCTTTTACAATAGCATCAGCAGCTTTTAGATCTTGAATTGTTTCGGTACTCGCCTGGTTTTGGCTCCTTCTTTTGTAGATGGCAGCACCAGCTGGAGCAGTGGTTCTTTTAGCATGCAGCTTTGGTGGTCTTTTTGAAACCTCTGCTTTAGAGTAGTCAGGCTTTTGTGGAACTTTTGGATCTTTCTTCCTAAGTTCCTCTAACTTCTTGTAGGTAGCCCTGACCCTATCTTCTCCCCATTTTGACACAGAATTCTTTGACCCATAATCAGCTGCTATCAGCTCCTCTTTCATTCTCTTCAACATTAATGCCTTCTCAGCTTCAAATTGTTTGAATTTTTCAGGGGGAGTCTGCTTGACCTTATTTTTGATCATTTCTTGAATCCTGGCTGCTTCTTTTTCAAGCTCAGGAATGGTCCAGTTTTTGTACATGTATTTCTCCCCCTTGTATTTCTTGTAGGTCATGATATTCTCAATGTAGTCTTTTCTCAAGGACTCATCTGCCCTTTCTGAAATTTGCTGACATACATTTTTAGCAAATCGCTCCATAGCATTGACCTGTGAGAGTAAGAACTGATAGTTTTGCTGAAATTCTCTATCAGACTTCCCTTTTCTGTTTTTGATTGCAATATCCTCTGCTTGCTTGGCCTTGAGCTTCAAATAATCTTCGATATTGTTAGGCCTAGGATATCCTGCAATTGATGGCAAACTCCTTTTAGCTGGGTCATCCTCATAATAAAAGGATTTGATTTCTTCCCTAACTGCAATGAGTTCTAGAGGAAATGAGACACCAGCAGGAGGTAGTGATTGTATAATTTGAGCTGAAGAGAGAGGTATGGGTTTTGGAATAGTGACAAGTGACAGGGATTTTGAAGATGGTGGTGGTGGTGGTGGTGGTGAAGGTGAATCATCATCTGATATGTAAATCCTTCTCCTTTTTGTTTTAGAAGAGGCAGATGATGTCTTGGGTGGATCAGTGGTGGAAGATTTTATGGCAGTGGTTTGTGTTTGATTAACAGCTGTTGAAACAACTGGTGTTTCAACCACTGTTGTCATTACAACAGATGTTATAACATCTGTTGTCTTCTGCTTTTTATCAGCAGGTGAAAGTGGTGGTGAGATTGTTTCTGGTGGTGACAGTAGTGGTGATGAAATAGTGGTGTGTGTTGAGGTGGTGTGTGTTGAAGTGAGAACAGATGTTGAAACCACTGAAGTACCAGCAGTAGTTGATACAACAGGAGTTACAACAGCTGTTTGGGTGGAGGTTTGATGCTGATGGCTTTTGGATGGTGGTTTTGGAATACGCTTTGGAATTCTAGATGAGGTGGACTTAGGTTTCCTTTTTATCTTAGGATTTTTAATATCCTTTGAACCAGAACAACCCTGCTCATACAGCTCCATGAAAGCATTTTTCTCCTCATTCCACCTTGAAATATCCTTTGCCATTCTATCTCTTTTTACACTTGCTACTCCTTCATCAAGTGCTTCTTGAGTTGCATCAACCTTTTTACTACCATCTGGCACAGGAATTTTTCTGGTCATAGCATCCCTTTCAGGTTCAATGTAAAGACCATCATCTATTCCTTTCTTCTTCCACTCCTGAATTTTCTCCCCCTTTTTGGCATTATCTTCTGGGAGTTGATCAATGAAAAGTACTGTTGGAGGAGCAGTGCCAGTGGTTTCCAATAAATGGGCCTTGATTGCCTTAATATCTGCTTGAGTGTTCTTGTACCTAGACTCCATAATGGTTCTCAGCTTTTGGACATGAAGTTCATGTTGCTGATCAGCCATTTCTTTTTGTTTTTGGAGAAAAGGTTGGAAGAGAGTCCAGAGCTCATTTGTAGCAGATGCTTGTTGTGGAGCAGGTGCTTGAGATGGAACAGCAGTTGATTGTACCTTTTGTACTTGTAACAACTGTTGTAGCATATCTTTAAGTTCTGTAACAGAGTCATCAAGCTTTTCAACACGATCCGTCAATTTCTGGTACTTTAAACCATCACCCAATTTAATGGGATCATCTGATTTCCCACTAACAGTGGTTTTATCAGTGGTAGAGGTAGGGAGTATGCTCCAAACATTAACCACTGATGCCCCTTTTTCTTGGTACTGGGGTCTTCTCCCTTCAACACTTGACAATCTTTTGATGTTGCCAGTAGGATAAATAAATCCACTGGTGGTTGGCAGAGGTGCTATAAAAGGAATTAACTCCAAGGAAGTCTTATTGATGTAACCACTGTCCAACTGTAAACCAGTGGGTTCAACAGTTGTAGTGGCTGCTTCACTTGGATTACCACCAAGAGTTACTTGTAACTCAAGGGGTGTAACCTCCTCAGGTTGTGTTGGTGGGTTAGCAAGGATTGATACATCAGACCCAGTCAGTTGTTGAGGTATATTCTCATTGATAGGTGAGTGAGAAGGACTGGTTAGTGCCTGGTTCAAATCAATTGCATCCAACAGTAGTTTAGTTGGTGATGGAATTTTGGATGTGAGGTTTGGTGTAGAAACAGGATTTGCTCCGGGCATTGAGCTGTGGATGATAGAAACAAGTGTTTCCAGAGCATCATGATGTGGAGACCCGATGTGTATAACCTGTTCTTTTTGTGAAGAAGCAGGAGGAGGTTTGGTTATGGGTTGAGATATTTGTACCAACTGCTGTGAGGAAGAAGCAGCAGTGGTTTCTTGTGACTTTTGTGATGTCACAGGCATTTGCTCTGGTATCTCATCCTCCAGAGTTGCCTTTTTGATTGGTTTGGAGGGTTTTTGAGTTTTTCTTTTTGTTGGCTTTTTGGTGATTGTAGGTGTGGGTTTCAAAACAGTTGGTCTACTGCTTTGATCACCTTGAGCAGTGGGCTCAGCAGCAGATACCTGAGGAGCAGTGGTGGCTGCTAAAATCTGCTCAGGCATCTCTGCTTGTGTTTTGCAAGGTGTTAACATTCTTGAAAAAGTTTCATTTGTTAAACTGTTTATTTGAGTAGAATCACCTTGGTTTATTGCAGCTAAATCATCCTTACTGAATTTCTTTGCAAAATAGTAACTTAAAAACCTTGGAAACAGTAAGAATGATTTTGTTTCAACATTATTAACCAAATCTTTAAAGATTTCCCGAGAATAGTTAAAATTTTCTTCTTGAAGAATTGCATATCCCAGATTTTGAATCTTTAAAGGGATTTCATTGAAAGAAGTGGTTTTGTTTGAAACACATAGTAGGAGGGTATGAAATAAAAATCTGGTTGCAGAAGGAAAATAACCTTTTTGTAAGGTAAGTTTCTTCATCATTGTGGCTTCATACCCTCTCTCAATGAAGTCAGTTTGTAACTTGTTTTTAGTGAAAGAAATTTTACCTTCCTGATCACCGAGTTGAAAGACCTCTGAAATGGATTGTGGCGTGATTTGGACAGCTTTACCCTTTATAGATGAGTGTATGGTGGTTGCAGTGTCTCCTTGTTTTTCAAGGGTTGCATTCTTCCAGAACTCTCTTTGGGTCGCCAAAAAGATTGGTGCATCGGCAGTGAACAAAGTTTTGTACTTTGATTTTGCCATGGTGTCAATGATGGAATCGAAAACATTGGTTGTTCCTGGTTTTGTGAGAAGACCCAGGAGATTGTGAGATGGTTTATATGGAATTTCAGTGGAGATTGCCTTTTGAGAGGCTGTTTTCGATGAAGATTTGGATGAGGGTTTTGAAGATGACTTCGATTTTGTCATTTTGAAGATGATGATCGAAGAAATTTGTGGAGAAATGAGATGAAAAACTGTTTTGAGAAGAGAATTTTTAAGAATTCAATTCGACAGTAAAACCCTGTTTTAGTGGTGAGTGGGGGATTTTATAGGGAAGAAAATGAATGCTGACGTGGCAGCCGTTACAAAAGGTCTGACCACTATGGACTGCCCACGTGACAACCCCTGGTGAAAGTGAAGGACAGTACTTTTATGAAAGTGACTGATGAAGGCAGTGGTATGAAAGCAGTGGATGATTTTCACTATCAGTGGATAGCATATCAGTGGATAAGACACTGCTTTTGAACAACAGAGTTTATCAAAGAAATGAGAGAGCAGTGGTTGACTTTCAGCAGTGGACAGATTTTTGAAGTAGAGCAGACTTTGGAACAATCAGTGGTAATGGCAGACTTTTAAGGATTTTAATGAAAATTTCATTTTTGGCTATTTTTAAGGATGGATTTTTTATTTTCTGAAAACATTTTGTTGCTTTTATTCATAGAAAAACAAGATGTTGCTTGTTATTCCATGTTCAACATCCCAATCCTAGAGACCAAGCTTTCAAAAGTGGCTGTATCAAGTGCTTTTGTGAGCACATCTGCCAGCTGGTCTTTAGTTGGGACATGATGCAGAGAAATCAAACCTTTTTCATAGCAATCCCTCACAAAGTGATGTCTGATGTCGATGTGTTTGGTGGTTGAATGGGAAACTGGATTTTTGATGATATTTTCTGCTGCCTGGCTGTCCAACATGAGTGGTGTCTTTAAGGCAGTGATACCAAAATCCAGCAACTGATTTTGAAGCCACAGGAGTTGGGCTGTACAGCTTGCAGCAGCAATGTATTCAGCTTCAGCAGTGGATGTTGAAACAGCTGCTTGCTTTTTGCTTTGCCAAGAAACCAAGCAATCACCTAGAAACTGGCACCCTCCTGATGTGGACTTCCTTGTGGTGTGACATCCAGCAAAGTCACTGTCTGAAAAACCTGAAAGCTTGATGTTCCCATTAGCTGGATACTAGATACCAAGTGTGGGAGCACCTTTTATGTATCTGACGATCCTTTTTACAGCAATGAGATTTGATTTTCTGGGAGCTGATTGACTTCTTGCACAGACACATGTTGCAAACATGATGTCTGGTCTAGATGCAGTTAGGTACAATAAAGACCCAATCATGCTTCTATAAAGTGTTTGGTCAATCAGCTCATCTTTTTCATCAGACATGACCAGCTTATTTGTTGCCATGGGTGTGCTGCATGGTTTACAATCATTCATATCAAATTTTGTCAAAAGTTCTTTAGCATATTTGCTTTGATGAATGAAAGTTCCATTTTGCATTTGCTGTACTTGGAGACCAAGAAAGCATTACAGCTCACCCATTGCACTCATTTCAAACTCAGCTGTCATGAGTTCTCTAAACTCTTCACACATTGTGTTACATGTGCTTCCAAAAATAATGTCATCCACATAAATTTGGACAATCATTAAATCCTTCCCTCTCCATTTTAAAAACAGTGTTTTATCAATGGTACCTCTTTTGAAACCATTTGAGAGTAGGAAGTTGGAAAGAGTTTCATACCAGGCCCTTGGTGCTTGTTTCAGGCCATACAAGGCTTTGTTCAGCCTGTAGACATGATCTGGATAAAATGGATCCTCAAAAGCTGGAGGTTGACAAACATACACCTCTTCTTGAATTGTACCATAAAGGAAAGCACTTTTGATATCCATTTGAAACACCTTCATATTGTGGTTGACAGCAAAGGCCAGGAACAGTCTAATGGCTTCCAATCTTGCAACAGGGGCGAATGTTTCATCATAATCAATCCCCTCTTCCTGTCTGTAACCTTGAACCACAAGCCTGGCTTTATTCTTGACAACAATACCCCTTTCATCAGCTTTGTTCTTAAAGACCCACTTTGTGCCAATGGGACTAACCTCTTCTGGCAGTGGTACAAGCTCCCATACTTGTAGTCTTTGAAACTGTTGGAGCTCCTCTTGCATGGCTTCTACCCAGCTGTTGTCTTTTAGTGCCTCTTGGTACTTGACTGGCTGATGGAGTGATAGAAAACCAGCAAAAAGACAAATGTTTTGGGTTTGGCTTCTTGTGAGCACCCCTTCATTTATGTTGCCAATGATTTGATCAGGTGGATGAGATCTCAAGAAGATTAAATCTCCTTGGTATGGTATGATGGCATTTGTTGGTGAAGGCTGCAAATGTGTATCATCTGAGCTAACCACTACTGGGGACTTTGATGATCCAGCAGTGGCTTCAAAAGGTGGTGGAATAGGAGGTAATGAAGTGGACAACTGCTGACTTTTATCCACTGTCTGAGGACTTTTGTCAGCAGTGTTTAAGGATGTGGAAGCAGTGGTTGATGGGCTACTTTGATCAACAACTATTGACGTAGCAGTGGTTGAGCTTTGACAACTGTTTTGAACAGCTGATGCTTTTCCCTTTATGGCAGACCTTTGAGGGATGATGATTTCATACCCATAGTCTGGTGTTGTATGCTCTGATGGACCTGCACTGTTAGTCTTGACAGCAGTATTTTCAAAAGTAAATTTTTCAAGATCAAACAGATCTGCAGGATTTGCTGGGATTTTCATTGATGAAAGTTCATTGAACTTTACATTCAAAGTCTCCTCCACTGCTTTGGTCTGTGTATTGAACACTTTGTAGGCCTTGGCAGTGGTTGAGTATCCCAGATGATAACCACAATCAATTTTGGCTGCAAATTTTGAAATGGAATCTTTTAAGTTCAAAATAAAGCATGGGCAGCCAAACACTTTGAAGTATGAGATCAGTGGTTTAATTTTATACAGAATTTCATAAGCAGTCTTTTTGTGCCTGGGGTTTATTAAAACTCTGTTCTGAACATAGCAAGCAGTGTTTACTGCCTCTGCCCAGAAAGTTAATGGCAAACCTGAATCTGCAAGCATGGTTCTGGCAGCCTCAATCAAAGTTCTGTTCTTCCTTTCCACTACCCCATTCTGCTTTGGTGTTTTAGGGATGCTGTACTGCCTTACAATCCCTTTCTTCACACAGAAGGCATCCAACTCCTTATTTTTAAATTCTGTGCCATTGTCACTCCTGAAGCTTTTCACTGGAAGGTCAAATTGCTTTTCAACCTGTGTCACAAAGTCTTGCAAAATGCCTGCAGTCTCATCTTTTGAGTATAGAAAGAAAGTCCATGTAAACCTAGAAAAGTCATCAACAATAACCAAACAATATCTTTTCTTTTTGAGGCTCATGACTTGAACTGGGCCAAACAAATCCATGTGTAGCATTTGCAAACACTGGGTTGTTTTGGACTCTTCAATGGACTTGTAAGAACTTTTATGCTGTTTTCCTTTTAAACAGGAAATGCAATGTTCAGGACATGAAAACAATTTTTGTGGTAGGCCTCTCACCAAACCATTTTTTGAAATTTCAGTGATTGTCTTAAGATTTGTGTGCCCCAGCCTTCTGTGCCAAAGTTCTGTCTCTTTGTTAGAGGCAGCTGAGAATAGACAGGCATCAGCTCTGGG